>CABHPH010106844.1:18952-29349 GCA_902168325.1 Peromyscus nudipes
TATCTCATTTCAGACTAAGAAGACAGCAAGCCTCAAGTATTTTGGATTGGGATAGATTTCTATATGATAATTCATGTCATAAAAATAAGATATATAAAAGATAGGATTTAAAAACAATGTTTATTTAATAAAATATTAAAGTTGCACCTAATGTTTTTATACACAAGAATGTTCTGGCAGCCAAACTTTGTAATTTAAGAGTCAGCTAGATGGTAATGGTTTTACAGACATAAAGGGATCATGGGAAACAGCTGATGAAATGTATGACAGGGCTGGTGTTCCATAGAGAGTCCAATTGCAATTATGGACCTTAACAGTTTTGCCAGGTGATAGCCACCAAAAGCATCAATCACAGTAAAATGGAATAGGCTTGAGTCTAGAAGTTATTTTAGAAAAGAACAAAATGTATTAAATGCTCTGTTTACTAAGCAACAAATTTATTGGTTATTGAATTATGATTCTTGGGCTATTGCTTCTGCTCAATTTTGGGGTCAAATTGATAATAATTTTTCTACTGATTAGTTATTACAATTTGCTCAGATGCATTCTTTTACTTTTCCTAAAGCAGTAATGCAAGTGCGAGTAAATGATACTGCTTTAGTTTTTACCAATGGCTCATCTAATGAAAAAGCAGCCTATGTAAATATATTCATGTGACAATTGATAATTGTTCAGGATTTTTGATGGTCAGTGCACAATCTGGAGAAGTTACCAAACATGTAATTGCTCATTGCCTGAAATGTTTCTCCTATATGGGGATACCAAAAGTTATTAAAACTGATAAAGGATCTGGTTATATTAGTAAAGCCTTTCATCAAGTTTGTTCTCAATGGCAAATTCAGCATAAAACATGTATTCCTTATAATCCTCAAGGACAAGATATTGTTGAACAAGCCCATTGCAATCTGGAGATACAGCTTCAAAAAATAAAAAAGAAGTGGGGGTTATACCCTCCGTCACCACATAATGCATTGAATCATGCCTTATTTGTTTTAAATTTTTTAAATGTGGATGCTGCTGGAAAATCTGTAACTGACTGGTTTTGGCATGAAGGTACCACCACAAAGTTTGCTCAGGTGACATGGAAAGATCCTTGCACTGGTTTATGGAAGTGCCCTAACCCTGTTTTGGGTATGAGAATGAGGGCACATTTGTATTTTTTCACAGGAAGGAAATGAAGCTCTTTGGCTGCCTGAGCATTTGGTGTGATGCGTGTAATAGAGGAATGCTGGTTCTGGTGTTGCTGGTGGCTATCCAGAGGTGGCAGAGTGAGGTCTATTGGGCATATCTTCCTGACCCGCCCATGTTACACCTGGGAAGGAAAGGAAATCATGGTCACAGTACATGATATGAGGTTGCTGGATTATCCTGAAGCAGCAGGTCTTCAAATTCCTGCTAAAGATTCCTATTTTGGATCTGGTAAAGCCATTCCTGTGTGTTTTGCAAAGAACAAATCTGTTTTGGCTTGTATGGGTGTTTTTCCTCAAAACCTTCTTGGACCTGAAGGACAATGCCAAAATGGGGTTAAATTACTGTTACTCCAGGGATGACAAAAGCCAGGAGACCCTGCACCACAGAGATTTCCCCCATGTGGAAAATAAACTCAAGCTTCCAGTATTGAAGGGGGCCTGGTACAGGCAGAAGAGCAGTGGGATAAAGGGTTTGCAACTGAAATCTGGTATATTGCTCATGGATTTGGATAGACTTATATTTGGAAGCTTGCTGCAGCTATGGGATTGAGTGTGGGAGTGTCAGACATATCTGCCCCTGCTTATCCTCTTAATGGATCTGTGTTACCTTGTGTGAATGCACTATACACTTTGTTGGTGAGTGACATAAATATCTCTGTTAAAGGATCGCTTTTTAGTGTGAGTTGTAAGAATTGCAATTTAATTAATTGTGTATCTTTTGTTACTGATTACACTAGAATCATGGTGTTAAGACAACCCTCTTTTATAATGTTACCTGTGAATATGAGTGAACCTTGGTTTGATGATAAAGGGTTACAAGTGATTGAAGAAATTAAGAAAGCTTTGAGTAGAACCAAATGAATGGCTCAATTAGCTGTAGCTGGAATTGGTGCTCTCATTTCTTTGATTGCCACAGCTATTGTTGCTTCATTAGCTTTGTCTCAATCCATTCAGACCACAGGATATGTTAATCAATTATCTAAAAACGTTTCTATGCCATTAGAAACCCAAGAAGCTATAGATATAAAAATGGAACATAAATTGAATGCCTTATATGAGGTGGTCCAGTTTTTGGGAGATGAACTTCAAAGCTTGAAAATTAGAACACATTTAAAATGGCACACTAGTTACTGATGGGTTTGTGTTGTATATAATGAGAGCGCTGATGGTGGGGAAAGAGTTAAAGCACATCTTAATGGAATTTGGCATGGTTCTAATGAATCCTTAGATTTTTGCTAAATTACATCAAGAGATTATAGAAATGAAAAAGGCTAAATTTGATTTTAATGTGGCTAAAACAGCTGAAGAGATATTGGAACAATTTAAAAAAGCTATTCCATCATGGTCATCATTTACTTCACTCTTAAGTAGCATTGTAGTTATTGGAGCATGCACTCTACAAGGCATAATCTAAAATATATAATATAATCTGTAACACAATAATATAGGCATAATTTGCCTATAGTTTTCAAGCTGATTATGAACTCGCTATGGAAATTGTGCTCAGAGCTTCATGAAGTAAAAATCTGAACACTCCCCTAATTCATGATACCAGAGGCTGGTAGTCAAAGATGGGTAAGTTTTCTTTGCCTCCTTTTACCCTAAGACAGGATGTGAATGATAGAATTCATGTTCCCCCGATGCATAAGACTGGAGTACGGTAAGGAATAATATAAGACAGGCACAATCATCTTGGAGACTCAGAGTCTTAAAAAATAAAAAAGAAGGAATCATAGGAGCCCATGGTGACTCAGTTTCCAACAGTGACTCAGCTTGAAGCTGAAGTCCATTCTGACCCAAAAGAGTTCAAAGCTTCTTACTTTAGTCACTTCAGAAGCTGTGAGAAAGCTCTCATTAGGCTCCTGGGAAAAGTACAGGGGCTATAAGAAAATCCTGATTAGCTTTTGGGAAAGAACTAGTTTTTTAGCTAATGCTCAATTCTAGTCAGGCTGCTGCTGTTAGGTGGCACGTTTGAGATAATGAAACTGCCTGTTCCTTGAATCAAGGACAGGCTAGACTGCCTGTGTTGTGCTTTGTTCTACTTTATCCTTTCAGTTTGTATGTAAGCTGGCTAGGAAACAAACTGAGGGCTTGCTTGGTATCGGATAGAATCCCTCCCGGCACTGATTTTCTGTATCTATCTATTCTTCTGTCTCTGTTTTTTTCCTTAGCCTCACGCCCTGCTCAGCTACCTAGTTGACTTGTCAGCTGGTTCCAACAGATCCCTTTCTTCCCACACTATCAACTATGCCTGTGCTGTCAAATAATGCTTCACACAGTTTTTCCATTATGTTTAACCATTTCCATAGTGGGAGACGATTATCTCCATTGTGTCTGTGATTACCTGCAGTTACTCTCTGCAGAGGTCCTAAGACCCTCTTCTTTAATTTCCTCACATATTTTATCCCTCTCTTGTGAAAGGATTATGATTTACTCCCTTAACCATATGTCCCATTTGTTTTCCTCCTGTTTTGTATATTTTTTTAAAATTTATTTTAATTGTAATTCCTCTGAATTTCAAGAAAGCATAAAATAAATTTTTCTGTTAAAGGTGCTTGAAGGCTTTTTTGAGTTTGTTGTATTATTTATAAATTCATTGTTTTATAGATTTTCACACTACATATACTGACATATACTATATATACATAGTATATATAAGTTTCTACTGTACCCTTGTGAATAGTAAAAATCATAGTATATATCAGTTTCTACTGTACCCTTGGCTTCACTCATATTTTGTGATTTTTTTGTATATGTTTGTCCTGCAAGATGAGGGTCTACTAAATTTCTCTGCACTGTAAAACAATCACAAATTCCAACCTTTTGAGATCACATTGACTACTTTAATCTTTGGCTTCTTAAGTAGATATTTTCTTAATACTTAGAAGGAATTCTATTTTTAAAAAATGTATTCTACACAAAAAAACAGCTATAGACATTGTCTATATTAAATACTGAATAGCTTCCGTTTACTATCTCATCTTCATATCCTTGAGATGTTTTAGGTTAGCAGGGCTTTATTTCAAGAACCAAACCATTTCTCTTGAAGTATCACAACTTTATCAATAATTGAAATATTTTGCACTGTGATATAAATTAACTAATTCTTTCAATAAGAGACTCACTCTAAAGGCATACAGTGACTATAATCTAAAGAGTATTAAGTCTCAATATCTTGAAAACTGAGGACTTATTGAATCGTCTTATTTGTAGATGTAATTATTTTCCTACTTTTTGAACAGTTGATATTATTCTGTAAACATTTAACAACTTGACTGGAAGGATAAGTTTCTTATAAGAGAAAAAGAGGTGTTGACTATTTGTGGAAGAACTTACAGTAAAAACACTCTGATGAAGACTGTTCCGTTTCCCCCCCATTTCCCATCATAGAGGTGTGAGGTGGGCAAAGTGGTACATGCGGTTGAGGGTACCTTTCATTGGTGTCCGTGAGAAAACAAAGATAATGTCTAGGAAAACTGTCAACCCTTGCCTTAGGGAGTGATGTGAACTTTATTTTCTTTACTGTTAAAATAATTTTGTCCTTAACACCAGAGATTGATATAGATACTGTCTTCCAAGAATCTTGCTTACACAAATACAATGAAGTAAGTAGACAGGGGAATCTGTGTATGAGTTATAACATGCATGATAGAGTCAGGTAAATTTATTGGTGTCAGTTTGTACTATGTGATACTGCTTGTGTCTGCAAAAGGTCTCTAATGCATATGCTACACCATCACTCAGTTTCTAGAAATTCGCATTGAGTGACCAAGTTCTAACTCATTCAGTTTGCTTCAAGCAACAGAGATTATGATTTGTATCAATGGAGCACAGTTTATCCTGGGCAGGCCAATATGTTTCATTCACTTCTGATATGATCCCACAGGTACCAGAATAAACAAGATGAAGCCAAAACACATATTACAACTTACCTTAGAATGACACATGGATTCTGCAATAATTTGTATGTTGAATTTTGAAGAGATTAATAAATAAATAATTAGATAATATACAAAAAACTATCAAGTCTTTGTACCTATTATACAATTTGTGATATTTTTATTCCTCATGCTGAAAAAGAGGAATTTAAATACAATGGAGTTATGACTCATAATAAAAGGGCCCAATGTGGGAAAACACATAGAAAAGATGCCTGTGATGTTCATTAGCCACCATCCACTAGTATATACAAGAGCATTCGACCCTGTATGATGGAGGAGAGGGCATAAAAACTCAGAAAAGTGATTCCAGAACCAGGATGCTGTGGGTAGCTCTAGACTCAGGGGATGCACTATTGGAAATATAAGAGCTATGGATGTGTTGAACCTGCTGCACCATGAATCACCTGTCTAAACAATGATCACAGAAAGCAAAACTTCAGTGAATACAAAGAAAGCTATATACAATGAGCCTGTGACTTCGTTATAACCCACAGTGGAGCAATACTGCAGATCTCTTTTATGTGTCAGGTTTTTGCTGTTCCATTTGATATATAGATACACAGGGAAAATCATGTTTATTACCATGTAAAGGACCCAGCAGAGGGAATGGAGAGTCCAATGTACTTTGGATCTTTGATTTTTTTTTAAGATTTATTTATTTATTACACATACAGTGTTCTGTCTGCAGGCCAGAACAGGGCACCAGATCTCATTACAGATGGTTATGAGCCACCATGTGGTTGCTGGGTATTGAACTCAGGGCCTTTGGAAGAGCAGCCAGTACTCTTAACCGCTGAGCCATTTTGAAAGATTTCCAACAGGAGTCTCTCAGACTCATGGTGATGACCTGAAAGAGACTCAAGAGACAAATGGTGTCAATGGACATGCTCCTACCAAGTCTTTGAATGTACAAAAGAAGTTTGCAGCCAAAAATCCCTGATAAACCATTTAACCCCAAAGCCTGCAATGTCTTTAACACTCCTTTAGAAATAATGATGAAGGAGTTGGCTGTGAACAAGTGTGTGAGAATCAAATCCTTGGTCTTTATCTTCTGTTCAATGTAGTAATGGATTATGTAGTAGGAAAGAAGAGAGGAATTTCCCAGAATTCCAGCTGTGTTCTGAAGTAAGAATACTATTCCTATTGACAAAGCATTAAAGTTCATTCTATCATTTAGCACCTTTTAGTTTAAATTATTGTAAAATAATCACTCTGTTAAGCAAAATGATGAATTGAAATTTCCATAGCCATGATATGAGTGTGCCAGAATCACTCGTGCTCCAGATTGTAAAGCCAGTATGTGCAACACACATAGTCATTGCCTCAAATAAAATTATTTTGGCAACAATAAAAACACTTTGTAGGACAGGTGAAGCTTTCAAATGTACACACACAGTAAAGAATCAAGAGGGTAAGAATGTCAGTGCTTTCAATGGATCTAATGTCTGGATCATGATACCATAGGAGAAATGTCAAGTAGGGAGTAGCAGCTACTTCTCAGCACTGGGATAAGCAGGCACCTTACAGAATGGAAACAGTGATCATATTCTAGTCAGTATTTTGGAATCTGGAAGTCTGTAGGTTATTGGAAAGAACATAAATTTACATTTCTATCTGTGGCTTTGCCTTCAAAGTTCACAATCCATTTGTAAAAGTTAGTATCTAACTTTAGGTTCCCCAACACTTCCTTTAAGAGTGCTCAGCCCTAGCTGATACTCACATAGTGCTGTCCTCTATGGCAGTCTAAATGAAAAATCAAGGAATTTACAGTACCCATATGTAGTGAAATAGGAGTAAAATAGGAAAGATACGAATTTTTTCATTGTGGACACAATTAGGCCAATCAAAACACAAGTCATACAGTCTCTATCAGGCTAACATAGTTATGAATTCATCTTCCCACAATTCCACTACATCCAGTAATACAGCAGAAAACTATTATCAGCGACACAGTTTGGGATTGTACAAAGGTAAATGGCAATTTAATATTTCTATTTTTGGTGGAGGATTTTAGTTAGGGTCTCACTCTGAAATATATGCAGGCATAGAACTTGCAGCAAATATCCAAAATGTGTCTGGATTCCTGGGTTTGTTATACCCCATAAATTTTTGTTTTCTTGATCTATATAGAGTTTCATTTGTAAATTCCAATGAGCAGGCCATTATGTATTGTATGTGAATTTTTGTTTGTTTGTTTGCTAGTTTTGTTTTATTGTTGTTAGAATATCACCCATCATAAATTGTAAGGGGAATTGTTGAGTCTTGTGTGCATATAACTGTAATCTCTTCTCTTCCTATTGTGGTGACCAGCTGCCATCCTTCCCTTCCTTTATACATACTCCTTCTGAAAGCATGAGATTCAATATACTATTTCTTATATAAGTTGTCACAGTCATCATATTTTATAAAAAACCACAGAAAGTAACTAACACACACACTGATGATCTCCTTCCCATATCACGTTTTAAAATGTAATCACTTGTCCTCAATCCCTCTTTCACTCTCTTAGATCCATTGCTTTTACTCATAAGGTGTGAATGGCATTCACCCACACACAAGCACACAACACACTTGATGATTGCATCCTTGGAACCAAACTGATGGCACTATTTATGAAAGTTCTGGAAGCAGTAGGAAGTAATATCTATCAGGAAGAAGTGGGTAATTCTTGATTATCAATGTGAGACCATTGATATTGATAGATATTAATGACCAGTTATTGTTAATTCCTGTTATTTTTTTGGTGGTAGTATTGTATGTTTCCCTTCTTTGGTATTTGTTTGTATGGGACTATCTATTGCAAGTTGGCAGGCAGACCCCCTGCACACAGGTCAGACTACCACCATCCCCCATCAGACCCTGTAAACCCAAGTCTCATATCCCCCAAATCCAAAACAGAGACTGCAACTGTTCCCTGAGACAGAGCCCGCGGCACCTTATTGGACTAAGAGGTGAGTCTTTAACCACATACCTAAACACCCCAGCCCCTAGGCTTTGGGCCCATGGGCACAACCCTATGACCCTACACCACCACCCATTGCAGTCCCAGTTTGAGGCCAGTTGGCAGGCAGACCTCCTGCACACGGGTCAGGCTACCACCATCTACCACGTGCTAAGACTGCAGCTACTCTCCGAGACAGAGCCCACTGGCGTCAATTGGACTAAGACCTGCTCCCTGAGACAAAGAGTCCATAAGCATCAACTAGACCAAGAGCTCCCACTGGAGCAAGAGTATCAATCAGGCCAAGAGAGGCTTCCTCAGACACAGACAATTGGAATACAATAATACCTTCTAATATTTCTCTCAGAAACATGTGTTAGTTTATTATTTGTTTCTGAGGTTGGAGGGATGTTAATCTGAGTATTCCATTGTTGTAATAGATCATGATCCTATAAGTTTATAGCTGTGTTAGCCATGTTCCTCTCTGTACTTCTGGATCTATACATCAAACCATCTTGCACTCAGTTTCACTTGAAATAATGTTCTGATCCCTAACAGCTGAACATTTACCTCCTGAAGAGGCCAAGTTGGATGCCAAAATTCTGGTGCAATTATTGTCACGTCTGCACCTGTGTCTACTAGACCAGACAACAAAACATCATTTATTTGTATTTTTAATTTTAGTCTTTGTTCATATATAGAAGTTTGACAAAAGACTTGCTTTATGACTTTTCCTGAATTTTCTATTTTCTCTGTCTCAGCTGTTCTATCACTCTGAGCAGCCTGGTTTATTCCAATAGGCATTTGGTTATTTAATTGTTCTGAGTAGCAGTTTCTTCTATGATGGCAGGAAAGGTCTGAACTAGATTTGCTGTGGGGGCCTGCCTGAGGCCCCTCTGGGAGTTTCCCGAGAACATAGGCCAAGGATTACTATGTCTGTCCCTTGTTGATCTACATTCCTTAGTCCAGTGTTTACCCTTACCACACCTTCTGCCTACTCCAGAAGGAGGGACATTCTGTTGCCATTGCTCTTTGAAGAAACATTGTTTCTAGGAATGCCCTGTTTACAGTCCCTTTCCAAATATTCTTGCTTTCCACACCCAAAACATCTGACATTCCTCAAAACTTTTGAAATTGCTTCTCCTATCCACATATCATCATGGCCATGAGACTCAACATTAATTGTTTCCCTGATCCAATCCTCCAAGGGTGAAGATCTTGCCTTTAATGGCCTGATTATTGTCTTGCATGCTGCATGTGTGTTCTCAAAAGCCTAAGATTCAATTATTATCTTTCTAGCTTCTGAATTTGGGACCATTCTATTTACTGCTGAAGACAGTCTTTGTAAGAAATCCATGAAGGATTCTTTCAGGCCCTGTATAACTTTTGTGAATGACTCAATTTTCTTTCCTGGTTGCTCAATTCTGTCCCATGCATTCATTGCTGACATGCGGCATAGAATTAAGATTTGGTTATCATATAAACATTGTCTTTGTATTTCAGCATATTGGCCTTCTCCAAGAAGTTGATCCTGGGAGATTTCCACAACTCTAGCCCTCCACTGACTTTCTATGGTCTTAGCCTCATCTCTGAACCACATGCCCCACTGTAGCTGTGCTCTGGTTCCAGGACAGCTGTTACTAATTCTTTTCAGTCTTAAGGAATAAGCCTATTGCAAGTTGACCAGGAGTTTAACATTTGCTTTACAAATGGAGAATGTATGCATAAGATAATAATGCCTCCTTAAACCTTCTTAAATCTAACATTTCAATTGGAATCCAATTAGCTTGTACATTCACTTGAATAGGTAGCTGCTGTATGGTTACCGGATAAATTAAGTTTGAATGTTTGAAAACAGGCTTTCTTTCTGTAACCTTATAATCCAATGCTGCAGTAAGTTCACTCCTAAATTCTTCTGTCTGAGTCTGAATTTCTCTATAATTCATTTTAACAGGTTTATCTAAAGCTATTGTCCTGGCACTAAAATTGACTGTGTTTTTAAATTGTAAAATAAGGATATGTAAACAAATAATATGCATAATTGATGTTACATACATCCCATCAACATTAATCCTCTCATGTAATTATTCCATTTTCAGACTGCCTAATGTTTTATCAAAGAAAGACCAATTTCCTTCTATTGTAAAGATATTTCCCATTTTTTAATGTGGGAATTTTTTTTCTCTTTTAAGTAGTTTCTCCTTTTAAGATAGCTGATATCTTAATTGACTTACCAAGTCTGCGTAGAACAGTAGAAGTCCGAGGGAATTTCGAAATAGCTATCTAGCATGGTTGCACAGAGAGAGAGAGAGAGAGAGAGAGAGA
>CABHPH010106845.1:196-11711 GCA_902168325.1 Peromyscus nudipes
GTGCGGGCGCGCAGACAGAGTCTCACAGTTCCTGGCTGGCCTGGAACTCAGGTTTGACTGCCTCCTGGAAAGGTGGGCACCATCCTTTTCCCCTCTTGTGTCACTGTCGCCTACGCTGACACTGAACTTGAGGTTCCTCTGCCCCACCTCTCCAGTGCTGGGATGGTGCAGCCAGGCCAGGTCTTTTCATTGCTTTTTTATGTGAAGCTTCCTGGAGCAGATTTTTGTGGTAGTTCTGTAATTCTAACTCTGGAATTAACTGAATGAAACATAGATGTGTTCATGAATGAAACTTCTACTCCCTAATATGGCCACTAAATTAATAAGCCTGTTAAAAGAGTGAAAGGAGTCTTTTCAGGCAGAAAATAAGATGAGTTAAATAGGGTGCGTGGTGATGCAGCCTCTACTCTAGTTCCTGCACTCTGGAGCAGAGGCAGATGGATCTCTTGAGTTCAAGGCCAGCCTGGTCTACATAACATGGCCCAGGCCAGCCAGAGCAACATATAGTGAGACCCTGTTTCAAAAGGAAAAAAAGAAATGATGGGTTACCGCTTTAAGCCTAAAGATAAAGTTTTGGCTGGGATTGTCCAGCTCTGTCTGTTAGAGCATGTTCAGTATGTAGGAGGCCCCTAGTTCATTCAGTCCTTGAGTACGCACACATGCTCACCAAATTTTACTACTAGGTGTGATGGTGCATGTCTGGAGTCCTAGTGGGAGTATTCAAAGGGTCAGCCTGGGCACAGCTCTATCAGTTTATATGTCACTTTCTCTGATGTTTGTGATCAGGAAAGAGCTTGTATTCACCTGAAGAAAGATTAAAGACTTGTCATTGTTTGAATTAACTCCACCTGGTGCTGTTGAAGATCTTTATTACCTATCCATTTTTCCATTGACTTCCTTCACATGTGTGTGGGTGTCACCCAATGTGGGTACTAGGATCTGAATTCTGGTCCTCAGGATGGAGCAGCAAGGGCTCTTTAACAACTGAGCCATCTCCAGCCCCCAAGGGCTGCCCCCTCCCCCAATTTTTTTTTTAGCATGGTATTTTGTGTGTGAGTGCATACTTGAAGAAGTCGGAAGACACCTTTTGAATCAGTTCTTCCATAACGTGGGTCCTGGGGGTTGAACTCAAGTTGTTAGGCTTGGCAAACAGGCACCTTTACCCATCTTGCCCAGTTCTATTTTAAATTGGCTTAGTCTAAATTGAAATTTAACTTTTTTTTTTTTTATGAGTCCAGATCTCACTATGCATCCCTGGCTGGCTTCAATGCACAGAGCTCTGTCTTCCAAGTGCTGGGACTCCCAAGTATCTTTTTTTTTTTTTTTTTTTATTTTATATTTTTTTTTTTTTTTTCATTTTGTTATTGTTTTCAAGACAGTGTTTCTCTGTGTAACAGTCCTAGCTGTCCTGGAACTAGCTCTGTAGACCAGGCTGGTCTCGAACTCACAGATCTGCCTGTCTCTGCCTCCCAAGTAATGAGATTAAAGTCTTGCGGCGCCACCACCACCCAGGCAAGATGTATTTTTCATGGGCTGGGCTGGGATTTGCACTTGAGTGCAGTGCCCGAGGAGGCCAGAAGAGGGAGTCTTATCCTGGAGTTGGAATTGTGAGTCACCTGGTTCCTGCATAGAAACTGGACTCCAGCCCTTGGCAAAATAAGTGCTCTTTACAGCTAAGCTATCTCTCCAGCCCAGTATTTACTTTTAATATTAATCATTTTCCAAAAGGAAATTTGAAAAAAGATCTGAACTGCTTTTCCATTAATAAAATGAATTACATTTTTCAGAATGGTTTCTTGGACTGTGAGGATACCAATACTGACTTTCCTTCCCAGACTGTAGCATGGGCTTCTCTTTGTTTCATGGAGTCTCTCTTTTTTAAGGTTGATAACCCCTCTCCAAGCCCAATGGAAACATCTGGATGTGCCCCTGCAGAAGAATATCTGTGTCAGGCTTTCTCTGATGTAATTCTTGCCGTGAGTGATGTGGATGCAGATGATGGAGCTGATCCAAACCTCTGCAGTGAATATGTGAAAGACATATATGCCTATCTCAGACAACTGGAGGTCAGTATTATTGGTACAGTCTGCTTTTACTAATGCAGCTAGGTTTATTAAAAACCGTTTTTTTGTTTGTTTGTTTGTTTGTTTTAGACCCGGTTTTCCTGTGTGCCCCTGGCTGTCCTGGAACTGACTCTGTAGACCAGGCTAGCCTCAAAAAGTTGTGCACCACCAACTCAGCAATTAAAGATATTTTTATCAACAGCACACATGACATTTCTTGACAATAGATAACACTTGAAGTTCTGTTTTGAAACAATAGAAATAAAGTCACTAACTCCATGAAGTGGACTTGCCACGTTGAATACAAAATGTCTGTGTTGGGGAGATGCTACTATGACTCTTGTAGAGTAGACAGACACACACATCACAGATGGGAAAAGTCCCAGACTTGGGGCTTGGAGGAGGAGGTAGATGAGAATGCTAAAGCACTACAGCTGTCCCAACACTAGGCGTTTTTGTCAGTGTGCTTGTGCTTGTCAGGGAGACTTTGTGCCCAAAAGGAGCACACTCAGAAAAATGGAAGTTGGTGGTTTGGCAACTTGGCCCACTTGGGAAACTTTATATTAATGACATTTTCCCTTTGAATTCTTTAAACAAGACAGTTCTTTAATGTAGTTTTATTGGATTTGCCACCCAGAGTCAGTCCCAGGAACAAAATACCTTGTGCATGCTAAGCCGGTACTTTCCCACTGAACTACGTCCCCAGCGTTGTCTTCTCAGGTTAACTTCGGTTAACTTTGTCCTCTGTGACTGGGTGGTGTGGGTGTGCATCGGGGGGTGGGGTCAGAGGACAATTTTCAAGATTGGTTCTCCTTCTACCTTTACATGGGTTCTGGGGATTGAAGAGAAAGTCAGCCATCTTGCTGGCTCCCCGTCTTTTGACTCCTTTTCTAAAGGAGTCCTCAGTAAGATACCTGTCCAGGCAGGCTGTCTGCTGTTTAATTCTTGTTAATACTTCAGGTTTTGGGTTTTTTTCTAACTGCAGAACTGAGTTTGGTAGTTAAACATAGTGGTCGTTATTCTTTTCCTCAAGCTATGTTGGTGTTTTGAGTTTATAACTTAGAGCAAGTTTCCAGATGATTGATCTAAAACTTAATGACTATCTTTTCTATATCACAAAGCTCAGGTTCTATATTACTAATCTTGAGTGAAGATTAATAAGATCTATATTGTTCCGAGATGATGATAGGTGCAGGCTGTGGGCTTGCAGTACCACTGGTTAATAGCATGTCACAATATCCTAACAGTATGAAAAGCCTGTCGTGCTATTCTGATCTTTGCTCTCTTAGTGAAGTTTTGCCCCAGAGCTGTTGTGTTATTTAAACTGGTCTTTATGGTCACAAATGGATAACTGACATTTTCTTTTGCAGGAAGAACAGTCAGTCAGACCAAAATACCTAATGGGCCGTGAAATCACTGGAAACATGAGAGCCATCCTAATTGACTGGCTGATACAGGTTCAGATGAAATTTAGGCTGCTGCAGGAGACCATGTACATGACTGTCTCCATTATTGACCGGTTCATGCAGGTATGTGTAATCCAGTAATTGAGAGTTCTCTATTGGTGAGTTCTGTGAGAACCTTGGAGGAGAGAGGAAGGGAAACTGACAGCTGAACCCAGGGTCCCACACATAGTCAGCAGGTACCTTAACCACTGAACCTGAAACTAACATCTTTCCAGGGAGATGTTGAAGTACATGTTGTTGACTGAAATTCCAATTGCAGGATAATTGTGTACCCAAGAAGATGCTGCAGCTGGTTGGTGTGACTGCCATGTTTATTGCCAGCAAATATGAAGAAATGTACCCTCCAGAAATAGGTGACTTCGCTTTTGTGACTAACAATACTTACACTAAGCACCAAATCAGACAGATGGAAATGAAGATTCTTAGAGTTCTAAACTTCAGTTTGGGTCGCCCTCTGCCTCTGCACTTCCTCCGTAGAGCGTCTAAAATTGGAGAGGTACACATTACTTGAAATTTTTGTTTTGCTATATTAGAGACTTACATAAAGACCTAACTGCATGGGAGGAAAAGGATAAGGATATGGCTGCTTCTGTTTTGTTTTATTTGGGTTTTTCCTATTTTTTATTTTAATGTATTCATTTTATATGCCAACCACAGATCCCCCTCTCATCCCTCCTCCCGCTCCCCTCTCCACTGCCTCCTCCACCTACCCACCCTCAATCCCCTCCTCCAGAAGGATAAGGACTCCCATGGGGGGACAGCAGAGCCAGGTACTTTCAGTTGAGGCAGGACCAAGCTCCTCCCCACTGCATCAAGGGTGAGCAAGGCATCCCACCATAGGTATGGGATCCAGAAAGCCAGTTCATGCACCAGGGATAGATCCTGATTCCACTACCAGGGGCCCCTCAAATAGAAAAAGCTACACAACTATCTCCTGTATACAGAGGGTCTAGCCCGGTCCCATGCAGGTTCCACAGCTGTCAGTCTGAAGTTCGTGAGTTCCATGAGCTTGGTTCAGTTGTCTCTATAGATTTCCCCTTCATGATCTTGACACCCCCAACCCACACCCACCCTCCACCCCTGCTTACAATCCCTCTTCCCTCTCTTTGACTGGACTCCCAGAGCTTGTCCTGGTGCTTGGCTGTGGATCTCTGCATCTGCTCCCATTGGTTACTGGATGAAGGCTCTATGATGACAGTTAGGGTAGTCACCAATCTGATTACAGGGTAGGCCAGTTCAGGTACCTTCTCCACTGTTGCTAGTAGTCTAAGCTGGGGTTGTCCTTGTGGGTTCCTGGGAATTTTCCTAGTACCAGGTTTCTCCCTAACCCCATAATGGCTCCCTCTATCAAGATATCTCTTTCATTGCTCTCAAACTCTGTTCCTCCCCCAGCTTGGCCATCTAATTCCCTCATGTTCCCATCCCTCATCTCCTTCCCTCTCTTGCCCCACTCCTTCCCCAGTTTACTCATGGAGATCTCCTGATAGGGCTGTTTCTAATCAGGCTACATATTACATGGTTACTTTTTTTTTTTAATTTGGTTTTTCGAGACAGGGTTTCTCTGTGTAGCTTTGCACCTTTCCTGGCCTCGAACTCACAGAGATCCATCCGCCTGCCTCTGCCTCCCAAGTGCTGGGATTAAAGGCGTGCGCCACCACTGCCCGGCAACATGGTTACTCTTAAGGCCATCTTTGGACCATTGTATTAGAGTTTATAGTCATAGATAGGGCTTTCTATGTAAGTTATTGCCAAAGTAAAATTCTGCAAAAGAGCTCAGTGTGTATGGATCTATTCCAGGTTGACGTTGAACAGCATACTTTGGCCAAATACCTCATGGAGCTCACTATGCTGGACTACGACATGGTGCACTTTGCTCCTTCGCAAATTGCAGCTGGAGCTTTCTGCTTAGCACTGAAAATTCTCGACAACGGTGAATGGGTAAGCCATCTCCAAACCACCAAGCATTTCCACTGTAAACAGCCTTTGAATGCACCACTTCAGCCCTTAAAACTGACTCTCTTCCTGCTTCCTAAATAGGAATGTGAAATGCATGCTTCCATTTCTTAGACTTCTAATCTTTATGGTAACACCCTTTTGGAGTCTATTAATCCTTGCACACATGGAAGCTACACCAAGTGGTCTAAGAAACCCATTCACATTCTTATGTACCAGACACCGCCCTGACCTTGGGGTTGAGAAGCCAGCAGCTGTAATGCTGGGGTTAGATTAGATCACAGGCTCTTGCAGAAGCATACCTGGGCAGAGATGACTTAAATTTCAGTTGTGATTGCCATACACAGTCCTCTGCCGGACTCTTGAATAGTGTCTAGAAAGCTGATGTTTTAACATGTTTTTGTTGTCTTAGACACCAACTCTGCAGCACTACCTATCCTACACTGAGGAATCCCTTCTGCCTGTTATGCAGCACCTGGCTAAGAATGTAGTCATGGTGAACCGTGGCCTTACAAAGCACATGGTGAGTCAACTGAAACTTCATGGCGGGTTCAAGTCCTTTAATCCCAGCAGGGAGAGGCCAGCCAGGGCTACATGCATGGAGAGATTTGGTTTTTCTTTTTCAAGTTAAAATATAATTACAACATTGCAATCTCTTCTCTTTTCCCCCCTCCAATCCTTCCCAATGTATACTATACACCCCAGTGGGATGGTTTTTCTTCCTTGATGATAGAGCTTTTTTTCTCTTACAGACTATCAAGAATAAGTATGCGACATCCAAGCATGCTAAGATCAGCACTCTGGCACAGCTGAATTGTACACTAGTTCAAAATTTGTCCAAGGCCGTGACAAAGGCATAACTCAAGTGGACTACTACATCTGCAAATTGGCACCATGTGCCATGTGTACATAGTATACAGTGTTTACTTGCTCTTCAATAAAGGTTGACGTTTTTACTTTCAAAGCTTACCTCATTTGAATGTGGTCGCTTCTGACTCTAGGATAACAGTTGTCTGAAACATTTAGGAATATTTTAAAAACTGCTTTTAGTTTAATGGGATCCAACTAATGTATATAATTGTAGCCTTTTTGTTTATATACTTCCTTCACTTTATGTGTCCTGATCGTATCTTAAGTCGTTCTGCAAAGTCCTCTGCCTCGCTCTGGTTTAAACTACAGATCTACCAGCTTGTCCTTCCTTCCACTTTCTACTTCAGGTGGTTGCTGCCCTTCACCACTATCTCTTGAGCTATGGACTTTCAGATCTGAAACCCAGTTTTCTTGTGTAATTATTTATTTGTTCTTAATTGGCTTGGAAAATAGGATGTTTAAAATTAAAGTTAACTTTTAAAAAGAATTTGCCCCTCAATCTCAAATTCCTGTACAAATGTAATCATGCATATGTTTTTAAGGAGATATTTTTATATAGGTTCATTTTTCTCAACAATATTCCTTTTGACATTCCTTTCAATGCCTGTATTACATTTCATAGTGTGCATTTCATACTGTATGTAATGTAATCATCCCTTTAATGACATTCAAACTGCATTCTCTTGTTGCCTCTATACACAATACTGCTTGCTAAAATGCTGTTTTATACCTTGCTTGGCTTGATGCATAGTAGCTTTCCTAGGAGGGTATGCTTTAAATTCCGACAAAGCCAGGTGAGACTTGTTGTCCACTATACTGAGGTGCCATTTTCTCTTTCTCCTGTCTTGTGTGGCAAATATCCTGTTTTAATTTATACATCTGATGTCAAGTGGAATAAAATTTTATTAATGGGAAGCTTTTCCAATTTCTCATTTGCCCTTTTGACTGTTTAATGTTATCTTTTGCTGTATAGAAGCTTCATGTTGCTAATAAACATCTTGTAGTTCTAGATTTTCTTTTTTTTTTCCTTTTTGGTTTTTCGAGACAAGGTTTCTCTGTGTAGCTTTGGAGCCTGTCCTGGAACTTACTTTGTAGATCAGGCTGGCCTCAAACTCAGAGATTCCCCTGGCTCTGCTAAGCTTTGTTTCCTGTTGAACAATATGGAATAAAGTTGTTAATCTAAAACACATTAAGACTCAAGGCTACAATCCAATAGAGCAAGTTGGAGTGCTGGGATTAAAGGCATGGGCCGCCGCCGCCACCACCACCACCACCACCACCAGGCTTAGTTATGGGTTTTCGGTCTTAAGATCAACAACTAGGAAGTAGGCACATCTTTAATTCCAGTACAAGGGAGGCAGAGACAAGCTGACCTTTGTGAGTTCAAGGCCAGACTGTGGGGGTATTGTGTTCCCCAAAAAATTGTGTATGCTAATAAGCTTATCTGGGGTCAGAGAACAGGACAGCCACAATATTAAACATAGAGGTTAGGCAGTGGTAGCATACACCTTTAATCCTAGCATTCCAGAGGCAGAAATTCATGTGTTCAAGGATACACCCAAGCATGGTGACCCACGCCTTTAATCCCAGAAAGCACGCCTTTAATCTCAGGGAGTGGTGGTAGAAAGCAGAAAGATATATAAGGCGTGAGGACCAGAAACTAGAGGCATTTGCCCTGGAGAGGCCTTTGGCCTGGAGAAACATTTGGCCTGGTTAAGCTTGCAGGCTTCTAGCAGCAGTTCAGCTGAGACCCATTCTGGATGAGGGCTCGGGGCATCCAGTCTGAGGAAACAAGACCAGCTGAGGATCCGGTGAGGTGAGATAGCTGTGGCTTATTCTGTCTCTCTGACCTTCCAGTGTTCACCCCAATACCTGGCTCAAGTTTGATTTTATTAATAAGAACTTTTAAGACTCATGCTACACCAGACCTGTCTCAAAATTTTTCTAAATGGCTTTCTCTTAGGTGTATATTCCTTCAGTGAACTGTAAGTGATGTAATGGAAGTCTTCCAGATCAACACCCATTTATATCACTGGGATAAAACATCTCAAGAGAACATTCATTGTCCTCTGATCTAAACGGTTCTCACCCCCCACCCCTGTCCCCATGACGATAGGATGGTTTTTATACTGAGTTTTAGGAGTTTGTAGGGCTAGATATGGCTTAACTGTGTACAAGTGCTTGGCATTATCAAATATTTGCCACATGAACTGTGAGATTATGCTTAGTTGTCAGTACAAGGTTTTACCTGTGTACTATACTAGCTTGGAGTGGACTGGCATGTATCTTCCCACTTAGAAACTTCTTGTTAAGCCTTCACTATATAGTCCTGAGGTTCCTTAGCTTAGTGCTGGGCTCTTCACTTGTGAAAAGATTTTATTTTTTTATTAGAATATAATTACATAATTTACATTTCTTCAACTTCTGCCATATAACCCCTTACATTATCAAATTCATAGCCTATTATTGTGATATGTTTGTTCATAATACAATCTGCTTAGTCTATAATGTTACTTGTATGAATAATACATAATTTCAGCACCGACCACTTTGGTACTAGAGATCAATTAGAGAACTTCATAGGGAAGACTTTATCATTTTCAGTATTCCTTAGTTGGGGCCCATGAATTTCCCCCTTCCATGTTAGCATGTCTGTTGGTTTCTTTGTTGAAGTCTTGTTTAGGCAGCCATGTTGCCGAGACTTAATGGATGGAGCTTCCCTAACATTTCAAGGAGACAGTCTCAGTCTTCCTGTTCCTCGGCTCTTAGCAATATTTATGCCACCTCTTCAGTGTTCCTGAAGCCTTAAGTGCAGGGGTTGATGAGTTGGGGAGGGGCACTACAAGATAATCTGCTCTGAATTTTGATGGTTTGTGATTTTCTGTGGGTATAAGGATAAATATGTAGAATGTGGTATTTGTAACTGATGAGCTGTCTCCAGCTGGCCTGGGTCTCAATCCTTCCTCACCCTCCTAAATGCTGGGGTTACAGTATGTTTTACTGCCTGCTTTGGGTTTGTTTCTGTTGGTATGGAGGTGGTAGTGGGGATCTAACTCAGGCCCCACACATGCTTGTAACAAGTTGAGCTACACTTATCCACTGCCCAGTAGAGATTTTAAATCCAATTTTTGGGATTTTGGTATAAGGTGTTTTGGTCCTATTTGACACACACACACACCGTCTTCTCAGATCCACCCCCTTCCCTTCCAACTCAACTCTGTGTCCTGGGGTCTGAGTTTTAACTTTATTCTACACAACTACCCCCCCCCATCCCCCGGGGTTTCTCTGTAGCCCTGGCTATCCTGGAACTCGCTCTGTAGACCAGCCTGGCCTTGAAATCAGAGATCCACCTGCCTCCACCTCCTGAGTGCTGAGATTAAAGGGGTGCACTTTAGACAGGAACTATAATAATGTTGATAACTGGACAAGCATGGTGTGATCAACTTGGGGAATAGTATGAAGGACTATCCAGCCCTTCAAAGAGCTGCTGTATTTGTTCAGCAAAGCAGTATACCTTAAGTGACCATGAAAAACTTACAAGTCAATCATATAGGTCCAGCATTTTCTCCATTCCTCGACTTCAAGGCTCAATTGTAGCCTGTCAAGTCAAGACACCCAATTCTCAGTCATTTCCAATTTCAACCATACCTCCCATCCTGCAAACAGAATCTTGCCATGTACTCTGTCCAGGTACTTACTGTGTATCCCAGACTGGTCTTGAATTCATTGCAATCTTCCTCCCTTCTTTCTGCTGGGAATCTCAGTGGTAGCTGAATGCAGTTCCAATGCAAGGAACTGAAAGATCGTGGGTGTGGCTGTGGGAACTCTGGGGGCCATGTGACAGCTCTGCCTCCTTGAGGCATTCATTTCTTCACTAAACCAGAGATATGGACCTTAGGGCCGATGACCAAAGGTCTAATAGGGACTGGGGATGAAGTTCCCTAACTGAGGGACCCTAGACTTGTTCCCAGCACTGCAAGAGAAGATTTTTTTTTTCCAGTACAATACTGCAAGAGACTGATTCCACGTCATTCTCACTCAGCACTTGGAAGGTGGAGGCTGGAGATTGGGAGTTCAAGACCAGTTCTGAGCTTCATCAGATCCACTCTCAAAAAATTAAAGGAGGAGGGGAGAGCAGAAGCTGGAGAGACCCAGGTTCAATTCTCAGCACCCACATCAAGTGGCTCACAACCGCCGGTAACTCCAGTTCTGGAGGGAATCTGATGCCTCCTGGCCTCTGCAGCCACCTACAATCAGCCGGTTCACATATCCCATTCTGCAGGGCTTGCTCATCCTCCAAACCCAGACTTGGAGCGTAGTAGCAGGAGGGACAATAACAGCACCCAGGCAGGACTACTATTGACATCTGTTTAGGCCAGAGCTTCTCTCCCTCCCGGCCACTCTTAGTTTGAGTTAAATTATTCCCGGATTACCGCCGCTGGCTCGGTGCTGGGTCGATCCCAGGGAATTATACTTGCTAGGTAAGCGCTCTACCACTAAGCTACATCTCCAAAGGCTTCGAATCGACCGCGTGGGTCGGTGAGAGGTTAGGGGAATCGAATCTATTTCTCCAGGGAAACCAGAGAAAAGAACGCAGCGCAGTAACCACGGCAACCCGACGCAGGGAGCGGCAGAAGGTGGGGCTTTAGGGCGGAAGGGGCGGGACGAGATGGGTACTTCCGGGTGTCAATTTCGTGGCGGGAATAAACGCTCGGACGTTCCGGTAGAGATCAGACTTATGGCCTCTGCCATGGAGCAGCCGGGGGCTGCGGCCGGGGTTGAGGACTGCGGAGCGGTGAGGGCTGAGTCACAGGCCGCGGAGGACAACATCGAGGACCGCATCCGCCTGCTGCTCAGGTGCTCCCGCCCGGCATCCCGCTCGGCATCTCCTCCGTGCTCAGGAGGCCCAGGGCTCACATTCAGACTCACTGGCTGACTCTTACGGCTTCGAGCCTGACTGCACTGTTAGTTTAACCGCTTTAAGCTCGACAGTGGGGGAAGGGGGCAGCAAAGGATGCCCTACGTGCAGAGCCGCTGGGGGCGAGGGGTTAGGTGAGACATTCCGAGGAAATGCTTAGCGCCGTGCTCCGTCCTTAGCTAAGCTTCGAACCTGTCCTCCTGTCCTATCTTGCCACTGTGGTTCCGGCTGGTTGAGCCGTACAT
>CABHPH010106867.1:0-21891 GCA_902168325.1 Peromyscus nudipes
GGGGGGGGGTGTGGCAACCAAGTTTGGTAGAAACTTCCTGTAATATATGATGATGATCCTAGTGAAGATTCTTAAAAATGGGGCATATGGAATCTCAACTAGCCATCTCTTGCAGCCAGGTAAGAATTTCAGAGATGGGACTAGGTTTCATTCAACTGAAATATTTGTTGGCCAAGGGGGTCCTCTGGAAATGGCAAAGAACCCAGGCTGAGGCTAGGAGAGAGAGATGATCTCTAAAAATTGACAACGGGCTTCGTTGCCAATGACAACTTTCACACAGCTCCTTGAATGTGGAGAGGACAAACTGGTGCCTACATGGATCCTTCACCTCTACACTCGAGTCTCTTTGGTGCAGGAAGGGACTCTGCAGGCTACAGATATCAACCCAGCTACAAAATCTTTGACCAGCAATCAGTCTTGTCTGAAAGATAAGCTCAGGCGATGGTGGTAGAGAAGTTGTAGGAGAGGCCAACAAATACCTGATTTAACTTGAGGTCTGTTCTGAAGAAGGAGCCTATGCCTGACACTGCTTGGATGTCTGGGAATCAGAGACTGGATTTCCCAGAGACCTAGGGTAAAACCAAATAAACACGACCCAGAAAACAACAAACACACAAACAAAAAAACAAAACCAAAAATCAGTGAAATGATTCCTAATGATATTCTGCTATACTCATAAATTGGTGCCTTGTCCAGTCATCATCAGAGAGGCTTCTTCTGGCAGCAGATAGAAGCTGGTACAGAGAGCCACAGCCATACAATATGTGGAGACAGAGTCTAAATTGGAGGTCTCTAACAGGTCCTTGCCTGGGGAACTCAAGGAATCTTGTGGAAGAGGAGGTGGAAAGACTGTGGGAAGTCAGAGGGGATTTAGTATACCAGGAGAACACAACCCGTTGCATCAGTTAAAGAGGGCACATGTAGGCTCACAGAGACTGAGGTGGTGATCATGGGGCCTGTATGGGTCAGTGCCAGGTCATCTGCTTATGTGTTGCAGCTATTAGCTTGGTGTTTTTGTGGGACTTCTAACTATGGGAGTGGATATTGTCTCTGACTCTTTTGTCTGCTCTTGGGACTCTTTTCCCTTTTGTTAGATTGCCTTGTCCAGCTTTGGTGTGAGGGCTTTTGCCTTGTCTTACTGTATTTTCTTTTGTCATGTTGACTGTTGTCTGTTGGAGGCCTGCTCTTTTCTGATGGAAGACAGGGAGTGGATCTAGGGGAGAGTGGAGGTTGGGAGGAGCTGGGAGGAGTGGCTGGAGGGGAATCTGTGGTTGGGATGTATTGTACGAGAGAAGAATCTACTTTAAACAAAAAAGGAGAATACAAACAAAAACAAGAAGAATCTCACAAAACTTTGTATATCCTTTATTTTATATTTTGTTTTTGTCAAGGTGCCTATACTAATAACACACAGCAGCATCTCAGAGGCAATACAATCACATACAAAACTCACATACTGTGACCCATATGATTACTTTACCCCCTGCATGTATAATTGTCTTCCCCACTTTGCAAACCTAATCATTAATCAGCATGAATCTTTTCAAAATTACCTGTTTACACCAGTGGCTATTGAGCTATAGAGTGCACATTCCATTAAGGTTACGTGAAGTTCTCACAGCAAAAGAAGAAAAACCAGTGTGAGATTACATGAGGGGAATTGATGAATGCTTGTCCAGACACCCTGGGAACATCAGCATCAGGATAATACTTATTAGATAGATCCCACAGCATCAATAATAGCTCTAATAATAGCCATGACCTATATAGAGCTTTGTCTCTTCAAAGGTGATATGAATACATTATACAAAGAATGGCTAGCTTCCTGTGGGTTTTAACTGCAACTATGTTAGGAAGAATTAATCTGTAATTTTCTTCTTTCCCCTTTCCTCTCTAGCTCTCTATTTCCATTGCTTTTCTCCCACTGGTGAATCTTCCTGTCTAAACCCAGGATCAAATTCCAGTCTAAGACTCAAACAAAGAGACTGTTAAACAAACATTTGATATTTAAAGGTTTTTATACTTGTAATAAGTTATGATTTCTGTGAATGCAGTGTTTCCTTAAAGTAGGAAAGAAGAGTTTTAACAACAACAACAAAACCCCCAAGATTTTAATTAATGTTATCCTCATAAACATGAAATAAGTAAATAAAAAATAATGAGGGTATCTGAATATCAAAGGAAAGAATAACATAAATATGTTAGATGTATGGATCGTATGACTGTAAGTATTATGTGTGTAGGCATTATTCACTTTGCAAGGTAAAGAGTCAAAATAGAATATGTATTATGATTCAGAATAGAATATATATTATGATTACCACAAGATATGTATTTTAAAAAGATTTTTATTATTCTTTGAAAATTTCATACATTTGTACAACTTATTTTTATTATATCTGTCTGTTATTACCTATGTTGAGCTTCTCTACCAGTTTCATGTCTTTTTAAATTTTCATTAATAACCCCCTGAGTCCAATTAATGCTGATCATATTTGCAGGAGTGTAAGGCCATTCACTGGGGCATAGGCCAAATCCCCAAAGGAAAACGGCTCTCTATTCTTCAGTAGCTATCAACTGCTACAAACTACCACCAAGTATAAAATATATTTTCCTCAATGATTGTAATTGTATTACAATCCATGAATTGAGAAGCAAACAAGTGTTGGTGGAAATATTAAGGCAACTCCACATAGTTAAAAGGGAGGTTTATTTTGGGGGGTAACTTACACATAAAGGGATAGGTTACAGGGTCTGGGAGACATGAAGTGCAGTCCAGCGATGTTCTCTTGAGAACTCTGCTCGGTCTACCTCCAGCATCCAGGATCCAGGAACCAAGAAAGCCGGCACATCCAGATCTCAGGTCTTAAGGGCTCCCATCTAGGCCCTGCCTCATAGGTGTGACAGTTACAGGAAGCCTCAATGGGGGTAGTACTTCCAGGTCAAAGCTGGAACAGCTACACACTACAAACAAGCTTCTATCCAAAATTTCTATCCAAAAAAAATGTAATGAGTATTTTGAGACAAGGTCTCTTGTAGCTCAGACTGCCCTCATCTGTAGCTGAGATAGCCTTAAAAATCTAGATTTTGCCCTTTACCTCCTAGGCACAGGGTTTGCAGATATATGCCTCTAAGCACAGTTTCAAATCTTGATTCTAAACATGTACTGTGTTCCAAAGAAAGAATAACATTCTAGAAAGGAATGGCAGTTGAAATACTAACTTCAGGACCTTTGAGGTAAAGATGTAAGATGAGGATAGAACTCCAGGTGCTTTTCCATATGTAGCTGTATCAATGAAAATAAATAAGAAAGCCATTTGGCTTAGACATGAAACCTCTGTATTAGTTTAAAAAAAAATTCCCCATTGAAAGCAAGGCAAACAACAGTTAATGTATGTAAATACAGAAATCAATGAGCTA
This sequence comes from Peromyscus nudipes, assembly GCA_902168325.1. NCBI lineage: Eukaryota > Metazoa > Chordata > Mammalia > Rodentia > Cricetidae > Peromyscus > Peromyscus nudipes. The sequence goes on from CABHPH010106867.1 coordinate 3,421, forward strand.
GAAAACAGAAAATTTGAAAGGAAAATACTTTGGATTACGTCTTTAAAAATCTGGATATAACAATAAGTTCTGTGATCAATACACAGATTACACACTTAGCTTACAGTGTCAGGTGACAAAAATGAATGGCATTAAAAGTTTTTCAAAATTAATTAAAACTGAAATAATAATTACTTTTCAACTTTTGTGTCAAAATATTACTATGTCCAATAATAACATGAGGAAGAAAGGGTAAATGTTGGCTTAGGTTTCCAAGATGGTGTCCACGGAGGCGGGGCCATCACAACATGGTAGCAGCAGTTAGAAGCTGCCTAACCACATGCTTCACTTTACAGAGAGAGCAGGGAGAGCGCAGGAAGTTGAGCAAAGCTATAAACCCTCAGAACACCTTCCAGTGCCGGACTCCCTCCAGCAAGTCTCCATCTGCTAAAGGACTCACAACCATTCCAAAGAGTGCCACAGACTGGGGACCAATTGTTCAAATACATGAGCCTATGTGGGATATTGCTCCTTCAAACCACCACTACATGACATCCTACCCTGCTCTTCACATTTGTTTGCCAGCGAACTCCAACGGTGCAGAAATTTTTATGGAACTATGTAAAATAGGTTTCAAATTATAATAATTATAAAAATACCCACATATAATTGTTTCTGCAGTCCTGTCCGTTGTGGTGCATCAACTATTGATTTATAGGGAGCCATTTTAGGGTTAGTTGCAGTAAAACTTCAAATTAATTTCCAGAATTTAGTCAGAACAGAACTATTAGCAACTGGTAGAGGAGCAATTTACAAGACAAGAGATGAAAATAGAAAACGCCCATCGATAGTTACACTTCCCCCATGCTCAATAATTAGAATGCCTGGGGGCTCAATTAACATATACACCCTCAATCATTCGATCAAGTAATTGAGTGCAAGTTCTTCAAAACATGCTTACTCCGATGAAGTGAAGCATCAGTAAGACATTTACAAAGCTCAAAATATGAAATAATAGAGTGTCAGATGAAAACTATCCGATCCGCGTTTCTCTAACTCACATTCACCTCTCAGCCTTGGAAGAGTTACTTTTTCTTTAATATTCTGGAATTATATTTCAATAAACTATTAAAAATAAAACTTCACCTTATGGATATCTACGTTTGTGGCTGTGATGCTTAGTTGTCTTCAGCAATAAGGAATCACCTTCTACGGCTGGAGAACAAGCAAGGGCAATATGGATAGTCTGTAAAGTTTTGGGAGTCCAGGAGAATCCAGCCCAACAACTCTCAAGAGAGCTTTTTGTGCCTGCTTTTGGGATTTTTTTTTTAGATTGTCTTCAGATCTTGGAGGGGTCACTGTCAGCCCAGTGAAGAAAAACTCATTTGAGACATCTGAACCATAACAGACACCATGGTATAAACCACGTTATTGCTCCTAATAATATCAAAATCAACACCCATAAAGTTTTACTAACATGACTGTGCGAACATGAGCTGAAGAAGGATGACAATAAACATGCTGAAATGCACAGGCGACTTCAACCCTTCACACATAACTACAGGCAACTAATGAAGGCAGAGAGTGGGAGAAATTGTCCTCTCTGCAAAATGAATACCAACTTGTTATCCAGTGCCAAGTGATCAGTTCTGAAGTCATATATACAGCTAGCATTTTATGGACTGAGCAGATTGTATTTAGGGTAAAAATAAGTATACACATACATATATTCCTTGTATAGCCATTAGTGAAAAATTCATATGAATTTGAAATAGATCAAGGAGTTATATGAGAGAGTTTTGGGGGAGGAAAGGGAAGTGGGAGATAAAAATAATACTGTAATCTCAAGAAAATTTTTTTTAAATTGAAACTTCTCGTAATAGGTAGTTTATTATGTTTGTTGTCCTCATCCTAACTTTTTTATATAAGGTATATTCAATATAACTACAGAGTTCTTCATTTTTAATCTATTAATTATTCTAATAAATAGGTATGGTGTTGCATATCTTTAAATGATTTAGATTTCTAGTGGAATAGGAGTGGAAATATGTTAGAGTGCATATTTACCATATGGGAGATCTGATTCCTTCCTGAAGTACTTGCACACACATTCACACACACACACACACTACATACACACTCACACATGAACATGCATACACGCACATACTTGCACATGCACTCTCACACACAGAGTTTGCCAGTGGTATTTTGATTCTGTTAGTATAATGAATGCTGCTACAAATAATGACATACAAACATTTTTATATACATGTGAGTACAAGCAAAAGATTACTTAAAGAAGAAAATGTGCAGAATCAAAATGAAAATTCACAGACACCAGCACATACACTCATTGATTTTTTTTTAGCATTTTACATTGCCCAAAGCAATGTTTCACAGTGCTGCTTTCTTCACTACTTCAAAACAGAGAGTGCCGTCAGATTGCGGAAGTCAGCTAATCAAATGCATGAGAAATTATGTCCCTCTGTTTTAACACAAGGGAAGATAAGTAGCCACTCATGTATTTACTTCTGTTTGCATATTAATAAAACATATATACTACATTTGTACAGATTCTACTAATATTATACTGTTTTGTTAAGAGCCACAAAGCAGGATCAAGTGTTTATGTTTTAAAAAATTTGATTTTACGCAGTTATATCTTTCTTGGAAAATTATCCTATATCACAACTTTAGAAATTCAAATACATTAACATTTTATTTCTACTTTTAGAAGCTACCAGAAATAGCTATTTTGTAAAATATGAATATCATTTAGATAGAATATGATTTAAATATTTCACATAAAGCTGGATGGTGGTGCACACCTTTAATCCCAGCACTTGGGAGGCAGAAGCAGGTGGATCTCTGTGAGTCTGAGGCCAGGCTGGGCTACAGAGTGGGATCCAGGAAAGTCGCCAAAGCTACACAGAGAAACCCCATCTCGAAAAACCAAAAAAAAAAGAAAAGAAAAAAATATTTCACATAAAATTATGCATAGACATTTTGATAGTCTGAGTATATACCTCAATGATAGAAGACTTGCCTTACATGGAAAAGTACCTGAGATCATTCCCAACACCACACACACACACACACACACACACACACACACACACACTATACATACATAGCCATACATATACACATACACACATACATACATATACACACACAGAGAGACACACACATACATACACAAATACACACAATATACATATACACATATACAAACACACCAAGTATATTTTTAAAATGTTTAGTTTCTAAATATATTTGATTTCTCCTAAGTATTAATTGTGTGTATATGTATCATCTATATCTTGAGATTTAATATTCACTCTATATCAATTGGTGTAGATATGTGGGTCAACATTTTAGAATTCCTTCACAGCTCTAACAGGCTGTCTGTCTAGTCATTCTTAGTGTGTTTATCATTTATTAAAATTTTAATACATATCATATATCCAGCTTAAGTTTCCAACTATATGATTGTTACCAATTTTTTAAATCTAATTAACAAATATTTTAAAACTTACTATTAAGAAGAACCATTTCTATGGCCTATCTTCCTCTGGAAATTGCTTGTTTCCTGTGGTTACTCACAGCTCATGCCAATGGTTAATGAATTTTCTGCCTCATCTTTGATGCTCTTTCTGTGGTTGGACTATGTCCGGTTGTCTGGAGTTTATTTGGTAATGTGATTTTTTCAAATCATTTTATTTTAATTTACTCTGTTATTTCTTTTCCCCTTGATGTTCACAGGATTAATTTGTCAATGTGTGCAAATTTTCTTTAAGTGGTTGGATTTTGACACATTTTCCTGAGGTTTTTTTTTGTTTTTGTTTTTCCTTCTATTTCCAGGTAGGATAGATTGCAAACATTATCAGAATCTTCCCCATATTTGCAGCAAAGTGAAACCTCATTTCTTAATCTTTTGATCTCGCTTAACTAAAAAAAATCTATGGTGAAAACTAGTGTGACAACTGTGCCCTGGGCAACAGAAGCTGCCTTCTTTCTGCTTTGTGAGTCCATGCAAGGTAGAGGTCACTGGCTATTTGACACATGTGTCCCCTCACTTGGTGTTAGCTCAAACTCCAGACATTAGTAAGCCCTTCTGAAAACACGGAGGCCTCACCAGCCTACTCTTTTCTAGCATTTGGTCAAGCCTGCCTGAGATCACTTCTGCCCTGCCCCACAAAATTATTGCTACTTTAGTAAGATGAATTTAGGAGTTGTGATACACAACAATGACAAACTATTTTCTCCAACTATAGAGAAAATAGTTCATAATTTTTATCAGTTTTTTTTCATTTAAATTATATTCATTTAAAATCTACCCTTGCATAGTCATGGATATAGTTATTTAAATTTTATGGCTGACCAACAACCTCAATGTCAATTATTAACCTTATTTGTGTGTTTTTATGAAAACTCTGTTTTAGCATAGAAACTCCAAATTTGCAACTTTTCTGAAATTTTTCTTGTATTTCCTTGGGTAACATTCTTTTGACTGAGCAGAGCTTATGCATTTACGTAATATCAAAATATAGTTTAATATCTAGAAGGACTTACTTTCTCAGAACTGACTGTTTTCAGCATGTTTCTGTGTCTGTTTTGTGTTTGATCAGCTAAATAAGCTGACTATGTTGTCTAGATCCAGACAAAGAGCTGTTGCTGTTGTAAATGGGTAGCATCAAAGTACATAGAGATGAGTAATTGTCATTATGTCTTCCTATTGAAGAAAATGAACTTCATACTTACAAGTTTCTTTTGATGGATAAATAGCTAAGAAAGTTATTATTTTCGTTGGTGTTTGGTCTTCTGTTTATCACCCCACTCTTACCTTTCCTCATTCTAGAGAATGAATATACACAAAAGAGACAAAACACTTTTAAGAGCTTTTAAGGAGAGTGTGAATATAATAAAAGTATCAAAAATTAAAAACAAACCATAAGCAATACTGAGGCAACAATTTATTTCTAAGTCATTTCTTACTTCACCTTTGGCCATTGTGTTAGTGAATAGCACACACATAATTGACCTCTCAGTGAATTCAGGGGTGGCATTAGATATAAGCTTTATATTTTTACTTTCTTTCAATGAGGAAGACTGTGGTGGTATTGTGTTCCCTAAAATATTGTGTACCTTAATAAACTTATCTGGGGTCAGAGACAGAACAGCCACAATATTAAACATAGAAGTTAGGCAGTGGTAGCACACGCCTTTAATCCTAGCATTCCAGAGGAGAAATCCATCTGTTCAAGGATACAGCCAAGCATGGTGACTCACGCCTTTAATCCCAGAAAGCAAGCCTTTAATCCCAGGGAGTGGTGGTAGAAAGCAAAAAGGTATATAAAACATGAGGACCAGAAACTAGAAGCATTTGGCTGTTTAGGCATTTGGCTGGTTAAGCTTTCAGGCTTTCGAGAAGCACAGTTCAGCTGAGAGCCTTTCGGATATGAGGACACAAAGGCTTCCAGTCTGAGGAAACAAGACCACCTGAGGAATTGGCCAGGTGAGGAAGCTGTGGCTTGTTCTGTCTCTCTGACCATCCAACATTTCACCCCAATAACTGGCTTCAGGTTTGTTTTTATTAATAACAACTTCTAAGATTCCGGCTACAGAAGTCCAATATGTTACAGAATATATGTTTAATAATAAAAATATCAAACATTAAAAACAAAGCATTAGTAATATTGAGGCAACAATTTATTTTTAAGCCATTTCTTACTTAACTTTTGGCCATGGTGTTAGTGAATACCACACATGTTATTGAGCATCTTAGTGAATTCAGTGACAACACTGGACGTAAAGTTTGTATTTTTACTTTCTTTCAATGAGGGAGACAATGTATTACAGAATGTAATGTTTTCTCTAAGGTTTTCCAGTCTCAAATGGTTTTGCTTATTACTCTGTGACCATACAGTGTTCAGGTTATTAGACAGAATGAATGACTTTGTAATAGTGGTTCAGAATATATATTCTGCTCTAGTAAGCCTGGATATAAACATTTTTATTCCACACCAGATGGTATAGACTCAGCCCCACGACAGTAATTATAGATGCATTTTGTACCATTATGGGAAAGCAAACAAGTATTAAACAGCTTCTATAATCCATTTGTGACTAAACAGAAGCGTTTCCCTGCTAATGTGTCAGAGATTACACATGGAGCTCATTGCCACTAACAATAAAGTTTTGGATTGATAGGACTCCGTAATGTGACAATGCACACAAGAATTCCTTCATCCATCAATCATGTTTAATGATGGGGATGAGCAATTTGCTTTAGTCAGTTCTGAATAACACGTTTCTGAAGACCTTTACTTCTGTTTTATTGATATACTTAATATCTCCCGTGTTAACTAGGCATTTCAAATGAAATATCAATAACAAACCACATAAAAAGATATCTTGACAGAATTCAGTGCCATAATCTTATGAAATCTCAAGGTTTCAGGAATATAAAACAATCACAGGAAAATAATTTATACCTCACTAAAATTTTAAAATATGTTTTTTACTGAAATAGAATTTTACCTCACTTTTTTTTTTTTTTTTTTTTTGGTTTTTCGAGACAGAGTTTCTCTGTGTAGTTTTTCTCCTTTCCTGGAACTCACTCTGTAGACCAGGCTGGCCTCGAACTCACAGAGATCGGCCTGGCTCTGCCTCCTGAGTGCTGGGATTAAAGGCCTGCGCCACCACCGCCCAGCCTATACCCCACTTCTACATCCAATACTTACTTCACAACCTCATTTTTCTGGTATTGTCAAGTTGATAGCCTCTTTTTCTTTGGATCTCATTGTGACACAAATATGCATGCGTACATGCTTGTGCAAATACATGTTTATACTTGCTAAGTCTGTTTTTGTTAGTGATTTTTTTTTGATGGTGTATAAGGTTTCATGGCAGATCACTCAATATTGGACAACCAATAATGGGGCTCATTCCTGGCAGAGGCTAATTCTCCGTCTCTCAGAAGTCATCATTTGCCTGTAGTTTGTTGTCTAGGTCTGAGACCCTGATAATTTTCTGCCATTTCATGTTACTATGGACATTGCCATTGTCTTTGTTTTAATCTTGTTTATGAGGCTATTTATAGGAGAGGCAGATTCTTGAGTGACTTCCCGTTATTTCGGTTCTTGCAATCTTTTCTTCTCATCCTCAGCTATGTTCCCTGGGTAATAGATGCAAACACTGTGTTGGACATAAATCTAGTAGCGTTGAGATCCCCCCCACCTACGATCAGTTGATCTCTGCATTATTTCCAGTTGTGGTCTTCTGTGGTGCTGTCAATATTCTAATGTTCTGTAAAGAGACACGTCTCTGATGAAGGTCATTATCTCCAATGATATGCCAGTATTAGACTAAGTATTAGATGGCAGGAAAGAATTATGCCGGTCTAACAAAGAGGCAGTAGTAGATTAATTTCTAAGGCCTGGGACATCACTATTAATGGGGAACCTTGCTAGCTTACTGGCATTAAAAATGATTTCCATCTAGTTGAGTGGACCTTAAGTCTAAGTAGAATGCTATTAGTTGCAACTGGCATGGAAGAGCCACTTCTTGAACATTTATGCATGTATTGTCATGCTGGTTATCATAATGGTTGATAAATATTGCAGCTTGGTAATACTGTTTAATTACATTTCTCCATTGGCAGCTTTCAAAGTATTTTCTGGACTCATAGAAACCAGACTGAAAAAAAAAATGAGGCTTTTGGGTCTAATTCAGCTCAAATCATCCAAGTCCTGTGCTCTAAGTTTATTGTGTCTTCAGAAATATGGGCCCACTCTCAACCCCTGAGAAGCAATTAAAGCCTACATCAATAATCTATATTATTTTGGTACACCCAAATAGTACCTTAGAATACCCTGACCAGCCATGCAAAAAGAGGTTTCTCACGCTTGGTACTGGGATTTTGTTAATCTGGTTCCACTAGGAAACATTGTCGGCCCAAGTAGCTTAACTTCCTCTAAGATGTGTGTGTGTGTGTGTGTGTGTGCATGTGTGTGTGTCTACGCATGTCTGTCTGTCTGCCTGTGTGTGTGTGTGTGTATTATACACATATACAGATGTCTTGTTTATAATTTTAGATAAATATAAGACAATACGATTACTTGAGGTTTATCAAAAAGCCTTGGTGTTATTTGTCCCTCATAAAGAGGTAAGTTAAATTATAAATAAGCAGTGGCTTATATTTTTGGAAAAGTACATTTAAAATCTAAATGTAATAGTATTAAGTATTTTATTAGTATTGGAGAATGTTCACTAAGATAGATAAGTGATGCCTTTCCCTATAGGAATTTTAGTATAGTAAGCTGTACCTTAAAACAGTGGTTCTCACCCTTCCTAATGCTTTAATATATTCCCTCATGTTGTGGTGACTCCCAACGATAAAATTATTTTGTTGCTACTTAATAACTGCAATTTTGCTACTGTTATTAATTGTAATGTAAATACTGCTACTCATGATATCTAATATGTGACCCCAGTGAGGGTCATGACCCATAGGTTGAGAAACACCATCTTAGAACACAGTAAGTTAGTAATTATAAGGTAATAATTTACCACATCATAATGCAATATAATGCAGTTTCTTCCATTTTCATTTTTTGTTCATTTAAAAATTTAATATTTAAAACTGTGATCATAATGAAAATAAAATATATTCTGTCCCATGGGAGCAACAGGTACAAGACTTAGTAAGAAAACACAAACATATACCAAAAAAAAGTAGATGGTATAAAATGTTGTGACACAATCTGCTCATTAAAATTTAAGACAGCAATGATTTTAAAACTAAAAAAATATTTTATTTCTTTTGATGAGTGTAGTGCTTTGCACAATGAAATACATGAAGATTTTTTTTTTTTAGATTAGGGATGTGAGCCAGCTCTAAACTAGTACATGTTGCAAATACTCAGAGAATAGGCTTCTTTTTCCTCCTCTGTTCCTCCATCCCTCTGTGTTCCTCCTTCTGTCTTTCATATACATATGCGTGAGTGCACATATCACATACACACATATAAACACATATAAACATGTACTCACACATCATCATCATTATTTTCTTCTCATGAAATTATTCTGGTACTAGAACTAGTCATGTGATAGCGCATGCTAATCTAACACAAATATAAAATTAAACCTTAAAACATTACAAATGCTAATTAATACTATTAGATATGAAACCACATTATATTATCAAGCATCAATATATTTAGATGGGGTGGTTAAACGTTACCCATACCTATTCTTATCGGTGATTTTGGTTTTTTTTGTCATGATATAGGAAGTGGTATCAGAAGTGCAGTGAGATAGAGTTGACTTTAGCTTAAAAGTTGAGGAAGAATGGAAAAGTCACGAAATGGGCCTTAGAGAAGGAGCAAGAGTAAAAAATGAGAAAAAATATTTTCTGCGGTACCTGTAAGTCCATATTTGATAGATCAGATAGATCAGATACTTTTATTTTTGTGGTTATAGATAGATAGTAATTAACAATGATCATAATTGGATGTTTCTGTTCAGCCAAAGTCTCTTCACAAGATTTGTATACTTACTAAAACTCAATTTAAGTGAACAGAGAAAGTGAGAGTAGGGTATCTTTAAACTAATGACTAAATTTACTGACCACAGGGATTCAATAAACAAAAATAATCATGTGTGGTAATTTCTGTGGAGAGGGAATCTGGAGTCAGGAGATGAACAAAGTTCCTAGCTATAATACAGCTTACATATCCATGGAATCAACAGAATTTTTGGTGTGTGATATCTGAAAAGAATGTGCTTAAAATATCAGCAACACCGGGCGGTGGTGGCGCATGCCTTTAATCCCAGCACTCGGGAGGCAGAGGCAGGCAGATCTTTGTGAGTTCAAGGCCAGCCTGGGCTACCAAGTGAGCTCCAGGAAAGGTGCAAAGCTACACAGAGAAACCCTGTCTCGAAAAACCAAAGAAACAAATATATATCAGCAACAATGGCCAGCAGATACATATATTCATCTGTGACAATTGAAAATGAGCTGCCGTTGATAGAAACAAGGGTTACAGCTATATGAAGATCACTGACTCCAAAGAAAATGAAACAATTCGTGTCTATTCGAGTGCATTCAAATCACTAGGAATGAGAATGTACTAGCTTCCACATGTAAAGACTAATATTCAATATTCAAGGGAAGTTTTTGTTTGTTTTGTTTTTTTATGTTTTTGTAAAGAAATTATTTTATTCATTTTACATACCAACCACAGATTCCTCCCTCATCTCCGCTTTTTCTTCTCAGCCTCCTCACCACCACCTCTCTTCCCCTCCTCTGAAAGGGTAAGGCCTCCCATGAGGAGTCAGCAAAGCCTGGTACATTCAGTAGAAGCAGGACCAAGCCCCTACCCTTGCATCAAGGTTGTGCAAGGTCTCCCACCATAAGTAATGAGCTCCAAAAAGCCGTCTCATACACCAAGGATAGCTCCTAATTCCACTGCTGGTGGCCCCTCAAACAGACCAAGCTAGATAACAATCTCGATATGCAGAGGGCCTGGCCCAGTCCCATGCAGGCTCCACAGCTGTTGGGCTAAAGTTCATGAGTTCCCACTAACTTGGTTCAGTTGTTTCTGTAGGTTTCCCCATTATGATCTTGACTCCTGGTTCATGAGCTGGCTTCTTGGAGCCCATTACTTATGGCCCCTTGTATTCCTTGCCTCTCCAAGACCTTTATAATGAAGGGATATTGGATTTTGTTGAAGTCTTTTTCAGTATCTAATAAGATGATCATGTGTTTTTTTTTTTCTTTCAGTTTGTTTATATGATGAATTACATTGACAGAATTTTGTATGCTGAACCATCCCTGTATCTCTGGGATGAAGCCTTCTAGATCATGGTGGATGATTTTTTTTTTCATGTGTTCTTGGATTCGGTTTGCCAGTATTTAATTGAGTATTTTTGCATCAATGTTCGTGAGGGAGATTGGTCTGTAATTCTCTTCTTTGTTGCATCTTTTGTGTGGTTTTGGTATCAGAGTAACTGTAGCCTCACAGAAAGAGTTTGGCAATATTCCTTCTGTTGCTATTGTGTGGAACGGGTTGAGGAATACTGGTATTAGCTTTTCTTTGAAATTCTGATAGAATTCTGCACTGAAACCATCTGGCCCTGGGCTTTTTTCAGTCTGGAAACTTTTACTGACTGCTTCTATTTCCATAGCGGTTATAGATCTATTTGAATTGTTTATCTGGTCTTGATTTAATTTGGGTATGTAGAACTCTGCTTATGGGAGACAATTGTAAAGTTTGGTCTGTTTAAGGGGACCCTGACAATGGGAACAGAATCAATTCCTGGTGCATAGTTTTGTTTTTTAAAGAAAAGGTTTCTGTGTATAGCCTTGGCTGTCTTGGAACTAGCTCTGTATACCAGGCTGGCCTTGAACTGACAGGGATTCACCAGTTTCTGCCTCCTGAGTGCTAGGACTAAAGGTATGTGCCACCTCGACCTGGCAAGGCAAAGGTCTAAGGAAGCTCAAAACTAATGTGGGTATTGGTCTTGGAAGAACAGCATCTTCCTACATCGTCTTTAAAGTATAGTGAGAGAATGTGCTGTACTGTGCTAGACAGACAGGAATTTAAACTTAGAGTCATGGTCAGGACCTATTGTAGTTTCAACTGTTTTTCTCTAAAATTACATAAAATCCTAACTCTAGGAGTTACGATGGTAAAATTGCTTTCAGGTGAGGCCGTTGAAACGCAGTCATATTCAGACAGAGTGACTGGAGTGAGCCCTAACCCCATGTGACTGGTTCTTATATCAGATGACACATGAAAAGCAGAGTGATGGCACATAATTCAAAATATTCCATGATGTGGCCAAACACGCGGAGCTGGAGAAGGTGGGTGTTCTTAAGGGCAGCCTTCAGAGGGAGCATGCCCTTGTGGACAGTTCATGATTCTTTCTCCAGTGTTCTGAGTGAATGTGTTTCCATTGTTTTAAGCCCACTAATTTGGGGGCAATGGATTACTAAATTTCTACAAAAGAAGTAGGTTGGCCAAGAAACTTGGTGAGCAATAAAAATTGGGATTGAAACAAGATTTTGATAGAGCAGATAGGGAAAGCCAAAAGGTCAATTGTAGTTTTTAGTTTTATTGTATTAATTTCCATGAGGTAGAATGGACTACTTCATGAAACTTCATGATTCTTTCACTATACACATTAACTGTACTGTTTACATAGGTTTTAAAGTTCACAAACATGTATATAATCTCAGTAAAACAGGAAAATAAAAATTTAAAATTAAACATAATTATTATTTGTATTTCTTAATATTGTGATTGAATTACTCTATTAAAATCATAAGCATGTCATCTCATATTTCATAGGTTTATGACACCAGTATTTATTACTTTAGTCATAAATTTCTAATGTCAAAGGAAACCTTAATCATGTGAAAAACAAATTCACATAAATTGAAAAGTAATAAGTACTCATTTTATGTTGTCATGGATAATTCCTGACATAAGTTTTGAAAGCAGTGAGTTAAAACTCCATGAATTGCATACTTTTTTCTGTATGCTAAGAAGCATTTTGTTGTTAAAATAAATCCATAGGTTTCAGTTACTTTTTGAAAAAGCAAATGTCATGTATCAGTCTCTTCCATTATATACAAAGCAAGATATGCCTAGAAATGACTTTTATTTTTGACATAACTGATATTTAACTTGAAGTTTGTAGATTGTAAGAATATTCTTCTATAAATTTCAAATATATTAATATTTTCATTTTTGTCCACTTAAACATATGTATATAACACACATATATATATAATATATAATAGAAAGATAGCTCATAGAAATGTAAAGAGACATAGTTATTTAATACGTGGACATAAACCTTTTGAATAAATAACACTAAAGAAACACATTTTTTGAGTACTCAATTTTATTCCTTACTTGCTCTGCATGACAGTTCCATGGGACTCAGTTTACCCATGTTTGCTGAAGTGTTCCTGCTCTCAACACCTATCACTTCATGAAAATTTTATCCCTAGGCCCATACTGACCTTCAGCATGGGCCAAGTTGAAATTCCTTGTTGTGAATGGCATCAGAACGGTCTTCATGTAATGATTAAAGGGATTCATGCATGAATTTGTACACCTTTATTACTTCCTGAGAGGGAAAATATCCCATGACTTGTGATCTACAGGTATCCCAGGGGACTCAGGAATAGAGAGCGTGTGCCTTAGTGGGAGTCTTACACCCATCTGTAGCTCAGTTCCCTAACTTCTGTCCCTCAGCTCCCCCGATCATTCAGATGAACTGCTTGAAATTAGGCTTGGTTTAGGTCCCATGCAATAAGGTACCAAATCACAATACCTACTTTGCAGATATTCTTATCAAATATGTTAATTTCATCTGTCATCTTCATTATCTTCACCATATTTCTGTCATATCCAGAAATTAAATGAAATATACCACTACCTGAGAGATTATCCCAAGGCCATGTCTAATTATTGCATTTCTTATTAAAACTTGTTGTAGATGTTGATTGTTTTGTTATTTAATCTCGTTTTCTCTTTCTAAGTTTTTATTAAGGAGTTTGGTATAAGTTCTTTGGTGATGTAGTTAAGGTGACAAACAAGAATGGCCATTACAGTAGGTCAGTTTACCCTCTGTCAATTTAGCTAAGAAAGAGTAGTGAGTACAACCCTAAAGCCCATTGCATCTCTAAGGATGGGATTATGATTGATTTTATAGTATTTTGAGAAGCTCCAGGGTCTCCCTGATCAACAGCTTCTCTATAGGTATCCCATACCTAGCTCTGAGGTTTGACTTTGTAAATTCCTGACAGTATGGTCAGCATTATCCTGCCATGGTAACTACCCTACTTCAAACTCTGTTTTATATTTTTAATGTGGTATTGTATTCCCCCAAATATTGTGCATGCTAATAAACTTATCTGGGGTCAGAGACAGAGCAGCCACAATATTAAACATGAGGATAGGCAGTGGTAGCACACACCTTTAATCCTAGCATTCCAGAGGCAGAAATCCATGTGTTCAAGGATACAGCCAAGCATGGTGACCCACTCCTTTAATCCCAGGGAGTGGTGGTAGAAAGCAGAAAGGTATATAAGGCGTGAGGACCAGAAACTCAAGGCATTTGGCTGGTAAAGCTTTCAGGCTTCTAACAGCACAGTTCAGCTTGAATGGATATGAGGACACAGGTTTCCAGTCTGAGGAAACAAGACCAGCTGAGGAACTGGCGAGGTGAGGTGGCTGTGGCTTGTTCTGATTCTCTGACCTTCCAGTGTTCACCCCAATAACTGGCCTCAGGTTTGATCTTATTAATAAGAACTTTTAAGATCCCTGCTTAAAAAAAAAAAAAAGGTGGTGCTGTGGGATGGTCTGTATGTCAAATTGCTCTGATTGGTCAATAAATAAAACACTGATTGGCCAGTGGCCAGGCAGGAAGTGTAGGCGGGACTAACATGGAGAAGAACTCTGGGAAGTGGAAGGCTGAGTCAGAGGGAGACACTGCCAGCCGCCGCTGCCATGACAAGCAGCATGTGAAGATGCAGGTAAGACACGAGCCACGTGGCAAGGTATAGATTTATAGAAATGGGTTAATTTAAGATATAAGAACAGTTAGCAAGAAGCCTGCCATGGTCATACAGTTTGTAAGCAATATAAGTCTCTGTGTTTACTTGGTTGGGTCTGAGCTACTGCGGGACTGGTGGTTTACAGAGATTTGTCCTGACTGTGGGCCAGGCAGGAAAACTCTAGCTACATTTTAATAGATTTGCAGCTTAGTAGTTTTCCATGTAACCTTTCCAGCACCCTTCATTTGTTCTACCCTACTCTAAGTTTTCATGACTTCCTGTAGCATGGATTCTAATTGGTCTTAATAATAAAAAACCAGAGTCAGATATTGGGGTAAATTCTGAAAGATCAGAGAAGAAATGGAGCCTGTCATTAGATAGACTTCTTACCTCAGACAGAAAAGGCAGAGCTTGTGTCTCCTCCCACCTTGTATTATTGTCTTCACTTCCCTAGTGAAGGGATTAAAGTGTGCCACCACTGCCTGGCCTCTATGGTTAATTAGTGGCTGGCTCTGCACTCTGATCTTCAGTTAAACTTTATTTGTTAGAGCAAAAACAACATACCACATTTCTCCCTTTTTTGTCTAAAATAAAAAATAGGGTTATAACTATTATAAGAAAAACTATATACAATAAGTACAATAACTATATACAATATATACAGGCAGTAAATACATTAATAATGTCTAGACCATAAACATTTGAAAAATTCAGAGAAAATACTCCATCTCTATCCTATCTTGGTGAGTCCAAATGTTGTGCCCAATTCACTTTCTATTCTAATTTGCATCACCAAATCTATCTTTTAATGTCTCTCAACCCTATACACTTTATATTTCTTTAGTGAGTTTCTTTTCCGAATCAGTAACAAGTATAAAGTCTTCAACTCCATCAGAGACCTGAGAAGGAAATAATATTACCTGAGTAAGCAGGAAATGCAAGCAAGTAACTTCCAAAATATTTGAGAAATGACAGAAACAGTTGGGTCACCCAAATTTCCTCTGTAACATTGGAGCATCCATCTTTGGCTTACAGGCCTAAAATATCTGACACTTTTTTTGTGAAGGAGGATATTCTAAAGGGCTGTCCAACTTTGTCTTGGTGAAGTACAGGATTTACTTTCTTTTGTGTCCTGATTGTCCAATTAGGACATCATACTGTCAGCAGTGGAGAAAAGAGCACTTTCTTGCCCAGCGGCTTACTTTTGCCACAAAGAAAGTAAGCTCCATTTGGAGTTTCTTTGATGCCCATCATCTTCTCCAAAGTAGATTGGTGTTGCCAGAAGCAGACATGACTCATTTTCTTAAAAAAAGAACCCATGTTATTAAAACATCTTAAATACTGTATTCTGTAGATCTCTGAAGTGTTTGAAGATGAACTGTCTATCTAAAATTTATCTCTGACCATGAAAACATACCTAATATGACTACAAGTTCAATTGTAATAGATGACTAATTACTAACCTGCATTTCCTTATTATCTTAAATAGTTGGTAATAATAACTTTCAAGGACTAGAAATTTGCATTACATTGTTAAATGAGCTGCATAGGTACAATACCTTGAACAAAATTAGAAATGTACATACAGTATGTTCTAACAAAAATAACCTCAAATTTGTATCAATATACAAAGATCCATATCAATGTAAAATATTTAAAACAAGTAGTTGCTTTTTAAAAGTGGATTCATTAATCTACCCTTTTACCCTATCATTTCTTATATCCCCTTTTTTCTTTTTTCTTCTAAACAAGAACCCTGAATTTAATCTCTTCTTCTCAACTTGTTTACTGATCATTATCCATTACAACTTGTAACCAAAGCCTCTAAATGATGACAAAAATTCATAATTTATCTTTGGGAATACAGATGTACTTCTCTAGACTACTTCCTGATGATTGGGGGTGCTGGTAATCTCTGTGGGACCCTGACAAAATTTAGAATTATGGTCAGGTCCTGACTGGAGTAGTCTGTGAGACTGGATCATCTCAGCCAGCAACCTTGAAGCTGTTATGAGTGCAGAACTCAGAGGAAACTGCAACAGAGGTGCTCTGAAATGTGGGATCAACTGGGCCATCCATTCCCATCACAGATTTTCAGCAGGGTCTTCTTTGATCAAACCAGATTTTTCTTACCCCAGAATGAATCCAGAACTTCTCATTTCTGTGTCCTCCAGCCTTACATTACTGTCTCCACCTCCCTAGTGCTGGGCTTAAAGGTGTGAGCTTCTACTGCCTGGTTCTATTTCTCTTTTAGACTGCATCAATGTTGTATAGGCCAGGGTGGCCTTCAACTCCTGGTTTTCACTGCTTCCTCCTCCGAAGTGCTGCTATTAAAAGTATGGGACATCACTGCCTGGTCTCTATGACTAACTAGTGGCTAGCTCTGCCCTCTGATCTCCAGGTAAACTATATTTGTTAGAGCACAAACAAAATATCACAACTTCCTATCTCCCAACACTCTCTGCTTAAATCTTCAAAATTGGGCATTCAGATTTGGATGAAATTAACACAAGATAGAGACATCTGAGAGAAGGGAACATAAATTGAGAGAAATTCTCCCATCAGATTGTATTTTTGACAAGCCTGTGGGACATTTTCTTGATTGATGGTTGCTCATGGTAAGTGGTGCAAACCATGGATAGATGGTCATGAATTTTATGAAAAAAGAAAACTCAGCAAGCCATTAAGGTACATTCCTGCACGGCTTCAACTCCAGTTTTTCCAGACACAACATATGAAACAGAATGACCAACATGCATAAGACCTGCACAAGCTCAAGCCAGAAAAAAACCTCACAGCTTGGAGGAGGGAAGATGGAAATAAAGTCCCCACCCTAGCTGAGGACATCTGATTGCTGCTGGAAGAGGAAAAACCAGTTTTCCTCAATGGCATGATACCTATGTTTTGACAACACTCCAGGGCGGGGCTCAGTGAAGGCCTCAGGCCAGGCTTTATTCCCAGAAATGGTCAGTCAACAAAAACCATATTCAATACAGGAGAGAGAGAGAGAGAGAGAGAGAGAGAGAGAGAGAGAGAGAGAGAGAAATGGGGTGGGAGGAGGAAGAAGTGAAGTTAGATGTATAGAGAGGGGCAAGAATCTAGGAGAATTTGGGTAGGGTGTTGAATATTTTCAGAATGCATTGTATGGAACCCAAAAAATTAATACAGCATTATTTTTCAAAAGAAAATAGAATAGTTAACATGTTACCACTACTATCAAAAAGTGGTGATGGTCCATGACTTTTATAGATTACCCATTGAATAGTATTCCTGTTAGATGAATTAGATATCAGTTGCCCATAGCAAAAAAAAAGTCATCTGTAACTTTGTTAATCAAGAGAATCTACATATGTACAGTGCTTTTCTCCATAGAAGACTTGAGGCACAGTAAATTCCTTCCAATCTGTGTCTACATCATAAATCACCTGAGATGATTACAACTTCCACTACATGAAAGGTCACAATATATCACTGTGATTGATCATTCTCTTCACTAATGATCTTATTAGATCTAACATATTATTAAACAAATATATTGTGGATTGCATCCCATTAAATATAATGTAGAATAATATTGGCACATCCTAGCAAATAAACAAGTGTGCCAGCTGCTTTGAGAATCTGTCTTTCCTGCTTACAGAAAACAAGACACATTCGGTATTGGCAAGTCCTCCCTGGGATGTTAGATCACTATCAACAGATGGCCAATTACTTTGTTCATTTCTTCCCAACTCACAGTTCTTTTCCCAGTAAGTATAAACCAGACTTTTTATTGAGCACTAGCAAGGTAAAGGGAAATACATGTCTCTCATGTCTGAGTCTTGAGAAAAATTAGAGATTGATTTTTCACAAAAGGAAGCAAACTAAAACACCAAATTAAATAAAACTATCCACTCCAAAAAAAAAAC
>CABHPH010106870.1:0-13290 GCA_902168325.1 Peromyscus nudipes
CTAACATGTGTCTAATATATCCCCTGGGGAAGGCAGGTAATGTAGGGTAGAATTAAGCCCAATAAACAGACTAACCATGTGCTGCAGACAGCAAAGATGTTCAATGATTATGATTCATGTACGAAAGCCACGAACCCAGTAGTAAATTACAGTAAAACTACACAATACTAAGAATAAATTAACACACACACCCTAAAATGGCCTTTCAATAGCAAATTTCACTACAGAGCAAATAATGATGATAATGATGATGATGACGATGATGATGAAGAACATTTTAATAAAAGGAAAGTGTCGCCGGGCGGTGGTGGCGCACGCCTTTAATCCCAGCACTCGGGAGGAGGCAGAGGCAGGCGGATCTTTGTGAGTTCGAGGCCAGCCTGGTCTACAGAGCGAGATCCAGGAAAGGCACAAAGCTACACAGAGAAGCCCTGTCTTGAGAAACCAAAAAAAAAAAAAAAAAAAAAAAAAAAAAAGGAAAATGTCAATTTGTCCAGACATCATTACAAATTTTTATATAGCTAAAAAGTGGAACTTGAAAACACATGAAACAAAAATAACAACATCAAGGAGAAATCCACCAACTAAAATTTACAGTCCAAGGTATTAATATAGTTTTCTACAGCCTTAGCTAAAATCACTGATTAGGTACACAAAATACATAAGGAAAAAGAAATAACAAATTTTTCAAGTTTACTTGGAAAATTATGAAGTGAAAGAGTCCCCCAACTAAGTTTTATAGCAATCATCATTTTTATTTTTATGTCAATGCTACAGAAAGCTTATCAGTGCAGTACTGGTCACAGGTTAGAAATTTCTAAATTAAATTTTAGAAAATCAAATAAAAAATCTTGTTATATCATGGCCACATAAGATTTATAGAGGGAATATAAGTTTACTTTAATATTATACATTGATGTTACTCTGATTATTAACAGTCTAAAGAGAATGAACCCACAAGCATCTTAAAATATGCCAAAATATTTGACAAAATACAGTAACCATTCTTCATAACAATGCAAAGCAAAAGGTGATCTCAATTTGAGAAATATATGTAAGAAAACCCTCAGTTAATACGATGGCTGTAAAATACCAAGTGCTTTTGTCTAAGGTGAGGAAGCCAAAAAGGATGCTAGACATCAACACTGCTGCTCAGGAGTTCTTTCCAAACTGGTCTCTAGACTCAACACCATGTCAGGCAATGTATCATCAGGCTATTCTTACAAAAATACCCAAACTCATTCCACAATTTTTATAAGGGAAAGGGGTCCATTATAACCCAAATCAACTGTATCAATGGTGGGAAATGAAGAGTTACCTATCCCCAATTTTAAGATTTTTGCATCCACAATTGCAAGACTTATTCCAAAGTCGAAGATCTAAGACAAGATGCAGTTAACATAAAATAGTCTTTAGAAATAAATCCATATGCATGGATAATCACTTGTTAGTAAAATTCCAAGATAATTTAGTAATGAAAGAATTAAATGATTCAATAAATCACAGTCCTTTTTTACAACCTACAGGCCAAATATCAGCTTCTGAGGGAAGCTGCAGTCTGTAAATAAAAAACTTACTGCAAAAGTATCGTAGGCATAAACACAAGATTTAAAGTAGGAAATCATACCAAAACACATACAGAAAAAAAATGTGTCCTCGGGCATATATTTGAATATGATAGCAAAAATGTGATTTATAAACTTATATATAAATAAATTATAATTCAAAAACAAACAAACAAAAATCTCTTCAAAGGCACTGTTAGAGGAATGAAAAGACAAATTTAGTTCTGAGAAAAAAACGTTTGTAAACTGTATGTTTGATAAATGAATCACGCCCCTAACATACGAAGAATTTTCAAAACTCAGTAAGAAAAAACAAATAGCCTAACACATAACTGATACAAATAGATCTTAACCCTCCTTTCTCCTACTGCAACAGACAAGAGAGCTGACCCTCTCCCTTATCAGCTGTAAAACTCAAGAAAGCAGGTCCTACTCCTTGACTGGGAACCACAAGAGAGCTGACCCTGATGGTGCAGGTGTGGGAGAGCCAACCCTGTGGGCATGAAAGAAGGAGAACTGGCCTTACCCCTCCCTCATTGCTGCAAGGGGTGACCTAGCCAGGGCAGTGCTGGAGAACTCACCCTGGTGGTGACAGGGATAGCTGGCAGGCTGACCAACCCTGCAACTATACAGGCCCAGAACCAAGGTTATTAGTTGACCTACCTCAACATCCACCCCATCTATGATCTGTTGGGGCATGTGAAGGGGCCGATCCTGCAGACCCAAAGCTGCAGGATCTTCATGACACAGGGCAACAACAAAATATCCAAAGGAAGTACCAGTGGGGGTCCAGCATCAATAGTGTAGCAAAAACAAGATGCCTTGAACCAGACCAATGACTCTTCACAATGAACACTTGCAAGTAAAGATATATGGATCAAAGAGTATACTGTGGGACTCACTGTGTCGCATTACAGCTTCCATGATGAGACTGATATTTCTTTTTGTTTTCCTTTTGTTCTCTTAAATTTCATTTTCTTTTATTTGGAGGGGGCGTAGCAAGAGCAGAGGGCAGATATGAAGGAGTGGAGAAATGAGTGGGACTGAGATGCATGATGTGAAAGACACAAAGAATAAGTAAAAAGAAAGATAAAAAATAGATCTTAATAAGAATAACAGTCAAGATAAATGAAAGACTTGTATGCACATATGAATATTGTTAATAAAACTACTAGGGAAATACAAATTTTAACTTTATGGTGAAGTTAATACACACATATTAGGATGGCTAAACAAGCAAGGATGTCCTGCCAAAGTTGGTAAAGATAGGCTGGGACCACCTGATAAGTCTTTGCACCCTGAAGGCCTATCTGCCAATGCAGCAATCCAAATTAAACCAAATCAGACAGAACTAGAAAAGCCCAGGTTTAGTGGGTAAAGCGTTCTTAGGTGACTCAGCTTTTCTGATTTTCCTAGCCCCTCAGAGAGGAGACAGGGATGAGAGACCAGAAGAACTACATGTCTGTTTTCTGGGATGCAGCTCATATACCCTGTGAGAATGGTCTTGAGCCTCTCTGGTGGAGGAGCTGGGGGAGGGGGTATGAAGGGGTGGGTTTGGGGAAAGATATGTGGGAGGGGAGTTGAGGTAGATCTTCTACCAGAACAAGTTGTGTTTGGCAGGCTTTGAAGGGGTGGGTTTAGGGAAAGAGATAGGGGAGGGGAGTTGAGGTGGATCTTCCACCAGAACATTCCAGAATCTTTGGATATAGGGATGCCAGGGTACCAGGGGCTGAGGTGGAGCTCCCACCCAAGCACCACCCTAGACCAAATTCAAAAGAAAACAATAAAGAAAAATTGAGGAATTCAAGACATGAAGCATAGGAAATAACATGCCCCTAGATATCGTTCTAGAATCAGGTTCAAGTCATCTTTTTCCTTTCTAAGGAGAGTTATCATACTCTGGTTGGCTCTGTATTCCATGATTTAATCCATCTACCATCAATAATGATTATTTATGTTGTATCCATGTCTTTGCTATAATAAACATACCAAAATAGACATCTTTACAGACTTGGCTTTTAGATGCCTGTTTCTTCATTGGTTTTTAAAGCACTAATTGACCTCCTCTATTCTTCCACAGTGGCTACCTGTGGCTCAAACAGCATGGTGTGTCCACAGTGCATGATCACAGTACTTTTCCATAACTTGAGAACACTCAGGGTTCGTGAAAAGATAAATGCTAAGGCCTTCTTGGGCTGTATCTGTAATGCAAGTGTTCCTCTTTTTCAAGACTATACTGTAGTAAATTTCATGTAAGCTTTACAATGGTTTGCTAGGAGAATATTGCTCAGGATCCCATTGCATTAACGGGTACTTTGGGGCTGAGACTGATAGCAGAAAACATTGCCAGAACAAGCCTCTGCATGTACAGCTGGCACTCTTGGTGTTGTTGCTTATGCTGGACTTGTACTCTTAAAAAACAAGTTGCTCAATACCTTCTGTTATTTTGTTTCTTGCCAAGCACTTAAGAAGGTATATTTGTGTCTCTTTTTCAAAGACAATTGGATCTAGGGGAGAGGTGTTTAAATAATTCCCATGGTTATTTAGTTAGTAAGGGATGGAGCTAAAGATTCAAATATTTCTGTTTCTGACAGAAAGGCCACGCTCTAAGACACTTCTTTATTGCTGCATTTAACCTAAATTATCCTCTGGATTTTTTTTATATCCAAAAATAAGGAGTAGGTTATGCAAAGAATTGAATATTTACACAATGGAACATTAGGCAAACAGTTGAAACACATATTCATAACTCATTAGTTCAAATAAAACTCAGCAGTAATGCATAGATCCAAATTTTGCTCACAAATGAAAACACAGGAGGGGCTGACACAAACATATATAACTTCAAATATTTTTCTTTTCTAGGCATTGGTAAGACTCGTAGCTACACATTTATTTTTTTCTTGTCAAACTTTTTAAAGCTTCCTTTCATCTCTCTTTGAAACAAGTAACTTGAAGGTCATGGTTTCACATATTTTCTGTTGAAGTCTATGGGAAGCCCAATGTGTGGGAATTTTGAGTGACTACAGGAACCAATCCCTATCAATCTGCCTTAAGCATCTGTAGGAGCTGGGAACAAATCTCTATTCTGTTAAGATACCAAATTTTGAGAATTTGAAACTGTAGCATAATCCCTTACTCTAGCTGATCTTGACTAATGCTTCCTTCAGGTGTTTGCAAATTCACAAAGATGTGTGTATCACACACACACACACACACACACACACACCACACACACACACAAACACACATCAGAAGAGAAGGGGAAGAAAGATGGGGAAAAGGAGGGTATAGGGATGGGAGGAGAGAGGGAGGGAAGGGAGGAGAGATGGGGAAAGGGAGAAAGGGAGAGGAGAGGCAGGTCGATCACTGGAAAACACACCAAAATAACATTTTCTTTTAAAATATTGATACAGTATCTTTTTGCATTTACATTTTCCACACTAAAATCCCTGTTTCTTTTATAACTAAAAATTTAAAATTGTCTCTACACCTTTGGCATCTTATTAACCAAGATGGGCTCAATGTTTCAGAGAGTTAAAAACTAGTATTATCTGAAGAGAACCTGCTTCCTGAATGTTCACTGTCAGCCTCTCCCTGAAATGCTGGCTTATACAAGGACAAAGCAAGCCCAGCTAATGATGTTCCTGAGTTCAACCTACAAAACCTCTTCCCTTTTTGTAAGCAGTGAAAAGGCAACCAGTGTGGAGAAGAGCAGACACATGATTCCAATGGCTTCAGTGACCACTTTCCTGACTGTAGTCCATATATAGCTCTCTGTCACTGTCTCTCTTTCTGTGTCTCTGTTTGTCCCTCTGTCTCTGTTTCTCTATATGTTTCTGTCTCTGTCTCTCTGTATCTCTCTTTTTCTCTCCCTCCCTTTCTCCCTTCCTCCCTCCATCCCTTTCATATTTTTAATAAAGCCATCAGGTGTTTCCTTTGGTGTCCCAGCAACCTACTCCCCTACTCTAGTACAGTTGGCTGTAAAGTTCAGTAGCTTCTTGTGACAAATTAATTTTTGTTCCCCACTGTGCTATTCTTTGGTCTCCTTGAAACATTTCAGTATTTGTTTGATATGTGTTAAAAATTTTAAATGTAACTGTATTGTTTTGCCAGGTCCAAAACCATATAAAGATTTTTTTTAAAAAAAAATAAAAGGAACCTGTCTTTAGTTTTTAGTATTTTCACAAAGGCCTAAATCAGCTTTGCTCTCTAATGTACTCACATCTTACTCCACAAATACGGAAAACTCACTTATAATTTTCAAATAGTATTTTATGAAGAAAGTATCAAAATAATAGGTGTTCATGAGTTAAACATAACAAGGGAGAGGAATTGATTGTTGTTAAGGAGAATATTGAATCAATACTGTATCAAACGATGACTTTCAAAAGACTCTAAGAATCGTGTATTGATTATTGATATCTTTGAGTCAACAAGCCTAACAGTTGTATTTCATAAAAGTAACTGTAAATAATTTCTCTTAAAATCAGTATAAAATGGTGCTTCCACTGCTTTTGCATTTGTGAGTGGTCGTGTTCACATTTGATTTTGATCTTGTATCTGCGTATCTTGCAAGTGGCAAGATTAGGGTGGTGAGATGGCTCAGGGGGTAAAGGCGTTTGCCATTAAGCTTGACAGTATGAGGTTAATTCCCCAGAACCCAAATGATGGAAGGAGAAAATCAACGTAAGCAATTTGCCTTCTGACCTCCACATCTGTGACATGGCACATGCATGTTCATTCACATATATGTCAAGTCAATTTACCAACTGGACTCTCTTTCTTGTGAGCAGTAACTCCAAATTAAAAAAAAACTCAATGTATGTAATCCTGTAATCAACCAACAAAAATCCTACATGAGAAGACTGATCTTTGGACAACTCGTGGCTTATAAGAGAATGGTGAATAAAAGCATTTTTATTTCATTTTATTTAAGTTTATTTAAAAAACTTGAGCTGTTTCAGAAGCCATAGACTCGTGCTTTACCTATATGGCTCTGACCACCAGAACACATACACATACAAAAAGCTGTTCAGAAAAAAAAAAGATAGAGTGTTGAAAAATGTCTGCAAATGTTACTCTTGATTCATAATAAGGGTATTAGGAATTCTTTAAGAAAACATGTAGTGACTATGTGCTGCCTTTAAAAGGGAACTTCCTGAAGTCATGAGTCAGGAAAAAGCGCTTTCAGGGTTGAAAAGGTTTTATTAAATCTTAACTATGGAGTTTCTAGGCTGAGCAAATATTACTTGTTTCAAAGTGGGCATGTGTCTTCCCCTCTTACTTCAGTTTCACAAAATTGAAAGTCAACATGGGATGTGTAGCATTCTCATATCCTCTGCTCCCAGGATCCCACAGATATTTCAGTTGCAATTTCATCCCTATTTCTTTGTAAAACTCTTGATTAGCTGTAGTCTACACTTCTTCCATGCTTGATCTCTGTCCCCCCACAGGTATCCACGCATATCCCTAATATGGAACGCTGGAAAGGACAAGACAGAAACAAAATGTCCTGCAAGACACAGTTTGCAAACTCTTCCTTGTTTGCTGCCACTGTCTGTTTTTAAATAATGCACAAATCAACTTCACTGCCACAGAAATAATCAACACAGGATCAAAACCTGGAGTTCCTAGTAGTGCACAAATCAAAAGCTGTAGGAATCCAACAGCTGGAGCCTGTCTCATTATTTCCCCATCCTTTGATGTGCCTTTCAGCCAAGTATCTTAGAGAATTACTTGCCGATACGTCTATCTACAAATTCTACATTGCTTACATATTATAGTTTCCAACAGAGATAAATACTGTAACTGAGTTCTCATTTTCAAAATAGAACCCCCTCTCTTTTTTTTCATCTTCTATTATGCACACAATCTCGTAAATGGCAGAGCAAAAAATCAGCTGCATCTAATAAGAGAATCAAGTTTGTTATTGACTCTGAGATGTTAGTTTCCATTAGATCATCCATCATAGCTTTATTATGTGATCAACTGCCTAATTAATTTTGTACTGGGGTATTTAGACAGAACACTGAATGTTTCAGTGGGGTTTTGCTATAATCCTGCACCTGCGGCCTCAGAGATTTAGATATCCTCCTATCACAAGTTTGTACCGTGCCTATAATCACTTCTGCTTCACTAGGATTCCAGCAATCCAGTCCAACAGAATTCAGCAATATTAATTTCAGAAATGCCAGAGCATTTGCATCTGTGGTTATGTTTCTTTGGACTTTAATCAGATCAAAGTCACTGCAAGATATTAAGAGCGCTAGATACAATATTTTGTTCAGACAGTTTTAGTGGGTAAATCAGACACTGTTTTGATTTTCTGTGCTTATCTGTTAATATGGACAGATGCAATCATGCTACTGTATAATGACTCTTGATTGCCAGAAGTATTTGATTTTGCAACCATTCGGTAGTGATAATTAAAGATAACGGGATATCCTATACAGTAATAATTAAAGATAGCTTTGCGAGCTTTATCACATGAATAAATGCCATGCAAGAAGAATTGGTTCTCTAAAGTTCATTATGCAATGTGTATTATTGGAAGGCCATGTTTGAAAAGTATGAAAAAGAGACATTTAGGTGCGGCAGGATTAGCTAAATCTGAGTTCGTTTTAAAATTTTCATTGGTACTCGTTGCAAAATGTTGAGGCTTTTGTTCTTTATTCAGGAAAATAACAGCAGGAATGTGTTTTTCAGAAGATAGAGGGGAGGGAAACGGTATGGGATCCTATAGTTCACATGCAAACCATCATTCACACATGTACATACATACAATATTTAAATCTGTTTAACTGGAGAAAGGAGTAAAAGTCTATAACATGTGGTCTTTATACTCTAGAAGGCAGTACATTTGAAGAGGCAAAAAAAAAATCTCCCCTTTAAAACCTCTTTTCTCCTGGGATGGAAACAGAAGCAAAACAATTTTTTTAATTATTTTTGTCAGTTACTTTGAAAAAAATGACAATTATGTCACAAAAAGTTAGGAAAGGAAAACCATCAATCATCCAAGCCAATCACACCTGCCTCTAGGAGAACTTTCTTGTGAAAGTTGAGATGTCATTGGAGTACAGTTCATCTAATTGAATTTGATTTTTAGAAACAAAAACCATCTTATCTGAAATTCAGATATACTTATTGTGTGCCTTATATTGATATTTGCTTAACCTGCCAAGATTCTATAATCAAGCTTCTACACAACATGTATTTGCTTCTTCCAGTTTAAGAAAGATTTAGATAGGCTGCTTATGTAAATTTATGATTGTCTGTTTCCCTATGTGATGCTTCATGGGGAAGAGCAAACATGAATGGTAGCAAAGCCTTGCGAACGGTAACAATCAAGGCCTGGGGATCCGGTGGGAGCATTGTGGACAGCCGGGTTATTGCTGTCCCGGCTGTTATTATTAAATTAATTAGGCAGTTGATCACATAATAAAGCTATGATGGATGATCTAATGGAAACTAACATCTCAGAGTCAATAACAAACTTGATTCTCTTATTAGATGCAGCTGATTTTTTGCTCTGCCATTTACGAGATTGTGTGCATAATAGAAGATGAGAATCTACCTTTCCTCACTTCCAATCTGCACCTATAACCTTCTTCCTGCTGCTCAATTCTGAAATAGATAGGACTTGAGGGGGAAACCCTTTAGGATATAGGAAGGATGGTGAAACATTCATCTCAGAGACTCTAGTCTAGACTTCATTAGAAAAGAGGAATAACGGTTTTCATCAGTTTCTTAAATGGATTTATCAAACAAAAATCTGCTTCAGACCACAATGTCACCATTGTGTAACAACTATGGACAAAGCTTTCCAAGACCCACCATGGGTACTAAAAACATGAAGATGCCCAGGATCCTTATATAAAATGACATGATCCTAGTAGGTTCATAGCCGATACACATCCTCCTGTAGCGTGCACACGCTCCCAGTAACTAGCAGATGAAATAAATACTTAGAACATATGCAACACAGGTCTTAGCAAACAGCATCAACTTAGTTAACACAAACTATTACTAAATAGGACTTGATGGTTCTTAGTCAATTTAGTTTTTCAAGTTCATCTTTAGATGATAATTCTATAAACATTCTGACCAAATAATTTCCTCATACAAACAAGGCAGCTTTACGTAGACCTGAGGAAAGTAAGCTCGAAGTGCAACATTCCACAAAATCTTGACCTAATAAAGTCTGTACAGCCCAAGGAAGGGGAATTCAGGAGAATATATCTTGTGAATGTTAGCATTCTGCCCTGACAGGTTTTTGACGTAAGGAATGTATGCTTCATAATAAAAGTTTTCATAGGCTCTAGTTGCATCTGCTTTGCTACAATGCTCTTTTATGAAGATGTACATTTGGTCCAATGAAACTGGTGGGGAATGATATGTTTAAATTACACAGGATTTCATCTGTGCAACAAACTAGGGGAACACAGAAACTTCAGCCAGTCAGCTGATCCACACTTTGAAGGAATGCACAAAACATACCTGCTGGCAAACGTTTATAAGACAGCAAAGCTTGCTGTCTCAGTGTGAGTCACACAGCTTTTCTTTTGCCTGGCAGCACTCCTTCTGACTGGGGTCCTTTCACTTATGCAGGGTGACCAAACACAACTCTTCAAACCCCCAGCCTCAGAAGCAAGCAGGGTTTCTTTTTGGTGTTTTTAATAGTTTTAATCACGTGGTGTGTATGCCTGTGTTTGGATCAGTGCACGTAAGTGCAGGTGCCTACAGAGTCCAGAAGAGGATGTCAGATCCCCTGGAGCTGAAGGTAAGAGGCAGTTGTTAGTCACTGCACATGGGTCCTGGGAATGAAACTCAGATCTCCTGCAAGAGCAGTGAGCTCTCTTCACTACAGAAGCGTAGCTCCACCACACAGTCCCCACCCCAGTTAGTGAAGTGCCATACCTAGTTAAATACAAATGTTTTTCTTAACCATTTAACATGCATGGAAAAATTATTTTTCTAATGTTAGTAATAAACGCCAATAATAACAATAAATTCCACAACATTCTTCACAACTGTTTTCCTGCCTTGTTTCTCACATAGCCCCTGGACTTTGTTGTGCCATTTAGCAAAGTGAATTCAGGAAATACTTTCTTCCATTGCAGCAGAGTTCTCTAAGTGAAGACAGATATTTCTCAGCTGTAAACTGACTTTTACAAATTGTTTATATCCCTATGCTTGACATTTGTCTGTGGCAGAAACATTAAAGTCACTGGCCAGCCTATAATTTGAACATTTATCCAAGATTATAGGATATAATATGCTAATATTAATTATTTTTGTCTTAATAGTCATATTTCATTTCTAATAATTAGCTATATCTTGCCTAACATAAGTGTTAGATTACTATTTAATAGTCTCAAAGACTTAATAAGCTTAGTTAAATATGCTAAGTAAATGTATAATTCACAGTCACAGTCCACACAGTCCTCAAAACAGTTAATAATCTCATAATTGTATTTAATAATATAATTTAATAATTTTAAAACTATTTTGCCTTTAAAACTGCTTCTCTCCTCCACAACATTTAGATACATCATATAGATACCAACTCCATTTCCAGGATGAAAGATTCTCTCTCTCCATGCTTTCGCAGGTTGACTTTGAGCGGACACATGCATTTAGGCAGATGCTGCCATTTTCCATGTGACATTCAAATGTTTGTCACTAAATTCCAGACAGCATGATTAATTTTGATCCTCCTTCAGGATCCAGCCTAGCCCACATTCCAGTGAGTCTAATAGTATTTCACCTAATAATAAGGGAGGAAATGTCAAAACAGTTATAAGGGGAACCTTCATTCTGTTTAAGAAGTGATGTGTGCCATACATCCAGAAACACCAATTAAAGCATTTCTTTTCTTTCTGAAACTGTTTAGCAACAAATTCCTGTTTAAAAGCAAGGAAATCATGCACACTTTTCTGTCACACTTGCATATTGAGAGTGAACTGACTGAATATATCTGTCTATGAAATAGGAAGTGAACAGAAGTGCTTCAGATGTACTATTCTTTACTTTGGTTCTGTGTCTTTGGAAAGAGATCTGTTTTCTTCATGAGAAAGAATTCTAGATGCATTTTTGTTGACACTATGATGATACCTTTTTTATTTCAATTTACACATTATAGAGTGAAACAATTTTGTGACTCTATGCGTGCCCTGTTGGGGTAACAGTGCAAACCTTGATTAGCTCATTAGAGATCAAACTCTTTAGCAAGGTATAGACAGTTGCAGCTTTACACCTAGAATTAGGTCAATTTTATTACCTTCATCCTTTCATGTAGAGGGGCATGACCATAAAGGGGGAGAGAGCATCTTCGTGAAAAAAAAAAAAGTGTGTTGACAGTCACTATACTTAAAAGAGTCCATTCTGAAGAAATTCCCTCAATTAAAATAAGAAAAAAAAAACCCAGAGTATTACACATTGGTAAGGAACACAAAAGCCCCAGGCTTTCTTGTATAAAACAATGATTGTGTTTCATACCATGATTGTGAATAGTTTTTCAGGATACTTGGTGCAGAAAATTAAAACAGACATGTTGGCTACGCTAAGACTAGGGCAAATATGGCTGTTTCCAGGGTTTCTGAAAAGTGCACCCAGGATAGTAATATCTAAGCCCAAATCATTCTCTAATGTTCCCATGGATTCACAAACCTTTCTAAAATGTGTGATGTGGATTTCGGTGACACCATCAGTTCCACATCTAGTCTTACTCTCTCTTGTGCTCTCTAAGCACCCTAAGTCTGCTAGCATTGCTGGAAAATAAACAGTTCTAAAAGAAAACTTTAAATAAAATGAACACATAAAAAAAGCAAGCCTGCCTTTTAGTCCTTAGCAATCTGTTTAGCTGAATTTTGAAGGAAGGAAAATGACAACCCCAAATCCAATCTAAGCCGTTTCCTGATTAAATGACTAATGTTAGGAATACAGAAATACATGAGGACCTTTCCCCTTAAAAATAGAATCTAGCCGGGCCGTGATGGCGCATGCCGTTAATTCCAGCACTCTGGGGTCAGAGCCAGGTAAATCTCTGAGTTTCAAGCCAGACTGGTCTACAGAGCAAGTACCAGGCCAGCAGAGATACATAGATAAACCTTGTCTGGAAAACCCCTCCCCCCAAAATTCTCTTTTCTCTCTCTTCTATAATTTATCTATCTATCTATCTATCTGTCTATCTATCTATCTATCTATCTATCTATCTATCTATCTATCTATCTATCTATCTGTAATAAATAACCAGAACACCATTTGCAATTTCTGGTCTTCTTTTGCATTTAATTTGTGATGAACCACTAAATCAATAAAACATGCTGAGATTAAAATACTTAACATGTACATATGCTAATTATTAGATTTTTTAAGGAATTAGAATAATACACTGAGCCAGAAATGAGACCCACAGAGAGTCTTATTTCTTAATTAAAACACATGAATCCTAAATATGCTTTCTTGGCCAATCATGTCATCTCTAAGGATATGCCATAAAAATCAGAGTGCACCCATATATTCCAATTAATGTTTCTATCTTGGCTGACTCACTGAGTAGGTTAAGGAAGCCAGAATATTCTAACCACCTCACACACACAGCAGGAGAGCTGGGTCCACTCTTTACCATGTTAACATTCTAATACAAAATACCAGGTGCAGTTCCACAGTTACACTGCAAATAACACACACACACACACACACACACACACACACACACACA
>CABHPH010106873.1:0-37483 GCA_902168325.1 Peromyscus nudipes
TGTGTGTGTGTGTGTGTGTGTGTGTGTGTGTTGCATGTGGATGGGTAGCCTCAGAGGCCAGAAGAGGGCACTGGACCCCCTGGAGCTTACAGGTGGTTGTGAACTGCCAGATAGAGGTGCTGGGAACTGAACTCAGGTCCTCTGGAAGGGCAGCAAGTGCTCTTGGCCACTGAGGCATCCTCAGCTCTACATGACCCATTGTTACGATGAGAATGTAGATCCATTCCCTCCTCCAGTCTTGTTTAAACTTTCCAAATTGTGAATTGGAATTTTCCTAGAAACTTCTGTAGTCTGTACCTTAGTGAATACAACTCAGGCAGAAACCTGGCTTCGTGGAAAACTTGGAAATGGCATTGCAATATTTTGCCTGGTAGGCTGGTGATGATGATGATGTTTATTATTATTATTATACATATCATTTTTTCCTCTGTGGGAAAGGGATCATTTAAAATAGTCATTTTGCCTGAATTATCCTAGATTATTGTTTCTGATCCTCAACATTAAACTTGGAGATCTCCACCTTTAAAAAGTATGTCACAGTTTGAGAAACCAAGTCTAGGCTAGAGTATATAATTCGTAGGCCACAAGCATCCTGGGGCATCTCCTTCAAGTGGTGACTCAGGGGTCTACATTTCTGTCATCTTATATTGTAGACTTCTGGGCTCAGAGTCACTCCAGAAAGGAAAGTGAGAACATGGAGAATTGTAGTCATTTAACGTATGGGCCTAGCAGTAATATACACCATTTTCTCTCTAGTCAATTGGCTAGAATCTAGTTTTGTGTTCTGAACCTCCAAGGAACTTCCAAGGGAATGTGTGAAATGCAGTTTTCCCGTGTATTTCAGAAGAAACAGACGTGTCTTTTATAGTGTTCTGTAGCCATTCCTACCCCACCCCCTCTCCTGACCCACACTAGGAAATCTAGATAGGGTTGACACAGCAGTCTGGGTAGAAAGAAGGGTGTAGACCACAACCCAAGATTAAGGCAAATCAAAGAGTGAATTAGCATGTATCTGTATTAAACTGATTCATTAATAGGTTTTGTAGCTGGAGAGTTTTCTCTCCGGGTCCCGCCAAGCCCTGGCAGTCCCTTAGCCCACTTATAAAATAAACATACAGAGGCTTATATTATTTAAACTGTTTGGCCATTAGCTCAGGCCTACCATTGTCTAGCTCTTACTCTTATATTCAGCCCACTTCTATTAATCTATACTTTGCCACGTGGCTTGTGACTTATTGGTACCTTACATCTTCCTTGTCCTGGCGGCAGCTGCAGGCAGTCTCCCCCTTCCCTTCCTGTTCCCTCAATTTTCCTCTCTGTTAGTCCCGCCTATACTTCCTGTCTGGCTACTGGCCAATCAGTGTTTTATTTATTAACACATTTGTCATACAGAACATCCCACAGCAAGGTTTGCTAAAATTCACAGTGCCCTCAAGAATTATAGGGAGAACTCAAACTCGTGCTAAGAAATAAGTAAGGTCAAGGATTCTTAGGAAACTTTTATCATATCGATGCACAACTTTCTCGCTAACGCCATCCCAGCTCCTTCCCTCTGGGAGGCTCTGGCAATCCCCCTGTAGTTGTTTCAAAGACTGGGAAATCATTCTGAAGGCAGCAAGTCCTACTGGTGGCATTGACTTTGGCTCACCTCAGCATCACTCTAGTGTTGCCATAAACCTGTTTTGAAGGCCTGAAGTTGGCTGTCCTTGAAATAAAATGAGAAAGCCTGAGTTTGTAGGCCAGTTTGGTTCCCAGCCCAGCTATCCTGGCCAGAGAGAGCAAACAATCCTGTGTTTGTGAGCGCACAAGGACCTTCCAGGCCAGCCAGGAGGCCAGAGGGAGCACATATCCTCTGAAACGTCAGAAAGAACCAACTCGTTGCCCAAGTATTAATGAATGGGCTCCACTTGTCCCCTAGGGCAACCTCAGCAGGGACACGGTAGGGCTGAAGCCCATCTTCAGATCTGTACACACAGGCCCATCTATCCTGTCTCTTAGTTGAAAATTAGGCTTAAAAAATAGATCATTAGTACCAAGTACAGTTAGTTATGTGAGTCATTACTTGATCGATGATTTCCTTACCTCTCTATCATTAGGTAAGGACTGTCTTACTCCCTACAACCCAGCATAGAGGCCCACAAAGAGAAGGCAACAAGTAAATATTTGTATTATGCAGAATAATTAAGGCAAACTGGTTTGGCTCAGTTTCTCTCTCTCTTTAAAACAACATATGTGCATATATAAAATTTATGTAGGGTGTGGGTGTTTGTTTTGCCTACAGGCATGTCTGTCTGTGCACCACGTGCATGCAGTGTCCAAGGAGGACAGAAGAGGGCGTCAGATCTCTCCTGCGACTAGAGTTACAGTTACAGATGGTTGTGAGCCACCACGTGGGTGCTGGACATCCAATCTGGGTCCTCAAGAAGAACACCAGTGTTCTTAACTGCTGACCCATCTCTCCGGCCCCTCTGACCCCACTTTTGTTTTTAGCTGTACCCTCCCCAAGAGAGATCATTTTCACTTCTCATTACAAACACAAAACAGATTTCAAACACCGTCTGCTGCCTGTTTTTGACTCTGTGAATCTCAGAACCATCAAGCTGATTTGATCTTTAGGAACTGCTCCTTCGCCAACACCAGCTGTGAGCTGGGGATGAAACCTCTTGTATCCCAGCTGTTTATGAATATGGGCATCCTGGTGTATACAGGATCCAGGTCACAACACCGTAAGGCAAATACAGTCACACTTAATCTCTTCGCACAGAAAGTGGCTTACCTTCCTGGTGACTGATCACACTGTGGGGTCAGAGGAGTTGAGCTTGAGTGTGCAGAAAGGCACACTACTGATCACTGCCACGTGGCTGTGGAAGGTGCCCCACTGGGTCTTCAGCTACTTTGCCCAGACGCAGTTCCTACTTTAGTCTTCCTCGGTGAAGCCCACCCAGCTGCCCTTCGGTGCTCCTGGCTCTGGACAATCCACAAATTGTTTAGAGCTCCCTCAGCAGTTCCTACTTTGCTTTGTGATTGGTCTATTCATTTTAAGACACAGATTTACCCCCTTTTAGCATCTCTTATTTTTGTTATATTTGGGAGAGAATTGTTTTCAACTTCGGGTGTTATTTCTCCGAACACGGTCTAGGAGTGGAGTCATGTGAGGAGAAGTCTGAGTGCTTGTGAGAACACTCCAAGAGAACAAGACAAGAGTCTTGTGGCCTCAGTTTCTTAAAAACATGGAATTGTTCTTGGAATGTGTTTTCCTGCTTCTCCCGGGTGTAGCGGATAGGAGTGAGCTAACTTCAGAACACTCATTATTGCTTGCTGCTGTTATTCAATTAAACATTTAAACTACCCTTTCAACCCTCGGTGGAAAAACGTGCTTTGCCAGGTGGCTTGTCCTTGTGATTGTACACAGCTTGAACTCATGAGAGCTTCACGCATGTTGCACCTCTTAACCCTCAGAGTATACACTGATGCTCTGCTCCATTCTCCCCATCCCACTGCCTCTAGAGTGGGGACAGTTATTCCGGCACAAGACACCTTTTTGGGGCAGGGAGGCAGGAAGAGCTCTCTCTCTCTCCCCCTCTCTCTTTCCTGGAATTCGAAGGTTAAGGCTACACTGGCTGGACAGGGAACTCTCTCCCTTCCTCAGGATTATAAACCTGACCCACAACATCCTTGTCTTTCCATGCCTTCTGGGGTTATTACTTCACTTCTTACGCTGTCTCTCCAACTCCCCCGCCCCCACTTCTCTTTCTTGGCAAGATTTCCTTTAAGTCGATAAGATTATAATATCTGACTTAGATTTGATAAATCTTACTGTTTGCCTCTGTGTTGTCAGGTTCTGGGCTCAGTAAATGTAACAGATGTGTGGAGCACGCCCTCCCCCATGCTAGTAAGAGCTGCTGAAGTTACAGCGTGTCCGTTATCCGGCTGGCCACCTCTGCTCTCCGGATAGTAACCCTCAGAAGGTCAAAGACTGGGCTGTGAGAAGCTCCAAGGTAATCCTAAAGAGCACAGGCAGGCACAGGAAAACCACTTTCCCCACTCAGCACAGTTCCTTCAAATGATCTGATTCCTGCGTCAGGAAGCAGAGGGCCCCGGCGAAGGGGTGCGTGGATGTGATAAATGTTCACTTGTGGGACCAGGGGGAGAGAGTAATCATTTCTCCTCAAAGCTGAGCGCTTCCTCTGAAACCACAGGGTCTCAAAAGGATCACCTTTCAAAGGCTCATTTCAAAGCTAGAAGGGCTTTCAAATATCGAGTCTCTTGACAAAATCCACAAGCCACCCTGGATGTTGTGCTCGATATCGCTGTCCCGTTCATAAAATGATAAACAAAACCTTTGAGAGCTGCAACTTTTACCCGGATACCAGTCACAAGAGGGCTAAGTGCTCAGTCCAAACAGGGCGAGTGGAGGCACCGTACGGACCTTTGATTAGTATTGCTCCATAAGCTAGACACCACAGAGGTTTCAAAGACCCGAGGGTGAAGTGTGAGGAAAGCATGCAGAGTTCCTGTGAGCAAATATTGGCCTTTGAACCTTTGAGGTTATCACAAAGCTGTTGTTTGAAGGAATTCTTTGGGTTGTTTTTTTTTCCTTGATGAGTGGACTGAAGCACCTACCCAGTTACAGGAGGCCTCCGGTCAGTTTGGGGCTTTTGGCCATTAAATATACACAGATCTATGCCCCAGACTACCAGCATTGCTCCCTCAGGAAACCAAATCCGCGCTACCTGAGTCAAGCTGTACAAACACCTGGGCTGAACAAAGGGCGTGGACAGTTCAAATCAATTGCTCTCTTCCTCACCGAACTCCGTGCCTGCCATATGGGCTCAGAGCGTGGAGTCCTGGTGAGCCTGGCTGCCTTGGGCTCCTGAGAAGGCTGGCTACGCTAGGCTCCTCTGCTATCTTCAGCATCCTGGTCTTGAAAGGGAAATCAATCACAAATTCTTTAACTTCCTGTTTGCCTTTCTCTTCCTTCTCCCCTTAAATTCCGTTGAAATGAAAGGGCTCAGGGACGAATAGCATCAAGTATATGCATGTCAGGCTCTCCTTCCAGATGCCCAGGCTGCCCCTGCGTCTTCCCTAAGCGCCTCTGCCCCAAACACCGAAGGGGTAGGCCTCTAAGAGCCTGGGAACGTGAAGCTAATCCGGACACACCGTTCCCCTTGCCTGGCTCTGATAAAGAACCCAGCTCCTATTCAGGAGGCAGTGTCAGTGGGGGTGTCCGGCAGCAGGGGTGTGAGGGAGATGAGCGGGAGAGGCCAGCGTCAGGAGGAAGGGGTGCAGTTCCCTGTCCACCCAGCTGCTGCCCATCATGCGCTGCTCTGGCTTCACCACACCTGACCCCAGCAGCCTAGTTTCTTAAGCAGCTGTCTTGACCATTTCCAAGGTTCCACTGAGGGATCTTGCCCCTCCCCTAACCCAGAATGCTATGACTGGGACTGAGGAAGCTAAGGAGAGATGCTTTAAAAAAAAAAAAAAAAAAAGTCCACGGAAGCGATGAGTTTACAGAGCCCCAGATTTCTTATCTTACAGGGCTTCCTCTCCCCACCTGCGCTCTCCGTTAAAGAGTTCCCCTTCCTTTGTGTACAGTGAGATAAGCACATTTACAGAGAGGATGCTGGCCCTCTCTTCTGGATATTTCTCTCCCTTCAGCCTGCTCCACCCTCTCCACCAAGGTCCTGGGTCTAATTCTAATAGTAATGTGGTCAGAATTAATGCGACTCATCTTCAAAAAAACTTATTTTAAACACAAATCGAGGAACACAGTACAACAAAATAATTGATTTGTAATCACCAAATATATCAAGTCATGAAAGGCAAAGCAAGGGAACCGTTTAAAAAGGACAGATGTTAAAGGGATGTTACATCAGCTTGGGATGCGGGTGTCCTTTGGCCTCAGAGCGGGGGTTGGTGAAGGCTGAGTGGAGTGCAGGGTTAGAAGGCTGCATGGACCGGTGCTGACTTCCTGGCTTTAAGAATCGTGTGAATATGCAGGTGAACGCTATTGTAAGTTTCCTTTAAGGTAGTGACTATGAGGGAAAATATTCTGTATCCAGCAAGCCCATTTTCAGGAATCAGACCCAAATCCATAATTTTGAGAAGACAAGTCTCTTATTTTTTGTCAAGAAAGAGACCATTCAAATGTAGTTAACAACACAGGCTTTTCACAATCTAATTCATGCAAAGAGTTTGAGTGGTTTTTGTTGTTAATTGAACTGACTAAGTAAACGGTTGCACTTAAACGTTAAGTAAACGAAGAAGAAATAGGAAGCATCTGTGTATCAATATGGAGCAACCTCTGGGATATAATAAACAAAAGAGTCAACTATAGCACACTGTGCGCACAGGGAAGGAAACTGTGCATGTTGTGTAATATTTTAAAATTAGAGACCAGAAATATGAACTATAAAATAAAAAAAAGATTACCTGTAAGAGAAGAAAAAAATGGGTAATGCAGTAAGAACAAATGTTTAGACTCTTATAACTGCATTTGGTAGATTTGACTTTGGAATCATGTAAATGTTTCATGTAATCATCAAAAACTTACTTTAAAAATATTAAGGGGTTTCAGAGACAACTGCGCTGTTAAGATCAAAGTACTGTTTTCCAGAGGCCCCAAGTTCTGTTCTCAACACCTAATCTCTACACCTGTTCTCTGTCTCTCTGTCTCTCTGTCTCTCTATCTCTCTCTTTCTCTCTCTCTCTCACACACACACATAAAAAATGAATCTTTAAAAATGAACACTTTATGTATTTGCGTGTCTGTGAAAACTATAATGAAACAATTGAACCTACATCTGATTAGTGTAACACACTGAGGGAGCTATTCCAGGAGACTGCCACTTGCCTGCAGCCTGCTGGCGTATCTATCATACAGACAACAGGAGCTGCAAGAGCAAGGCTTGCTCTGGTCCAGGCCTGTAACTCCAGCTACTTGGGGGTTGATACAGGAGGATGGCAAGTTCAGTGCTGTCTGGAAAACTTAGGCCTTATTTCCAAACAGGAAGTGACCAGTGGTAGAAGGCTTAGTAGGAGCAAGGCCTGGATTCAGTCCCAGGGACCACAAGAGGACAGAACCAAACAAAACCCACTTGGCATGGATTGTGTTAGAGTGTGAAAATGTTGGTACTTGGTTCTGCAAGAGGGGTGTGCGTGTGTGTGTGTGTGTGTGTGTGTGTGTGTGTGTTTAGGATGATTACACAATTATGTGAGAATGTATATTTGAACACCAATATTCTCTGCCACCAGAGAAAGGAGAAAACTGGGTTGAAGCTGCTCAGCAAAGTCATCAGAATTGAACTCATGGTATGTTTTATTGCGAGAAATAAACATGCATCCTAGTTCAGCCTACAGAAAAGACCTAGCAATAACACCGTGCAGCCATGGCCCACAGTGAGTTCTAGAACACCGCTTCCTCTAACAGTGAGAGGTTCTCAACCTTCCTAATGCTGCGACCTTTTAACACAGTTCCTCATGTTATGGTGACCCCAACCATAAAATTCTCATTGCTACTTCATAATTGTAATTTTGCTACTGTTATTAATCATAATGTAAATATTTTTGGAGCTAGAGGTTTGTCTTTGGGGTTTTGACCTACAGGTTGAGAACCACTGCAAGTCTAACAGGACTAAGGGACTCCAGGAGAAATGTGATCCCACTTTTAGAGCAGGGAATGTTCAAGAAATCCCTGGAACATTGCCGCCCTAGATTATAAGAACGGGACCAAAGACAGCTAAAACTATGTTGAAGGACTAACTTTACAGATTCTTATTGGCCAATCTGTCAATATTGACATTCACTGTGATAGGAAAAATTTAAATTTTGAGTTTGTGACAATTTTAAAAAGATAACTTATCACTCTCATAGGAAGCTGTGATTCTTTTTATTTTTTTTGCTACTAATTAGTAAAAAAACAAAACAAAAACAAAAAGAACCATAAGCATTTATTCTACCTCTCCTAGAGGAAAAATTGTGACCAAGTATAGGTGGGACTTTTCTCTCTTTCCTATAAGGATTACAGCAAAAAAATCAACTTTTAATGAGTCAATAGACCTAGTAAGTGATCCTCAATGGTTGATAGTATCACAAAAGAGAGAGGCCAAGTGTTGCATGCTAATGGAGGACTACGTCACCACACTGAAGCAATATTTCCAGAATTAAGAGGGGAAGACATATCAAGATCCAACTAGTCTGGGGCTGGACAGATGGCTCAGCAGTTAGGAGCATTGGCTGCTGTTCCAGAGGACCCACACGGCAGTCTGCAACAGCATGTGACTCCAGTTCCAGGCAATCGCATGACCTTTCCTGGCATGCACATGGTACAAGGCCCACAGTACACAGACATACATGTATGTCTTATACACACTTTTTTAAAATTTAATTTTTTCAAAAAGATCCAAGTAGCAGTTTATAGAAAAGTAGAAGATAAAGAATATTAAAATGACACCACAGAAATGTAGGGAGGGAGGGGATGGAAGAGAGACAGACAGACAGACAGACAGAAAATGAGAACGAATAAGGAGACATAGCAGCGAGTCACAATGTATGAACCTTGTCTGGGTCTTGGATCAAATTAGCAATTTTTTTTTTAATCACAACAATTATGAAGCTATTTAAAAGTTTGAATAGTATATTAATTAGTCTTTAGATGTAATTATAACATCATACCTATGTTTTAAAAGAGACCTCTTTTAGGGTCTCATGCAGAGCTGTGTACAGAGGAACTTGCATTGCTGATTGCTTCAATCAGACGGGAGAGGAAGCGAGTGGGGTGGACATGAAAAGCAGTGTCAGCCATGAATCTGTAACTGGTGAGGTCGAGCCGCCTTTTTCTGATGCTTCGAACCTTCACTCACCCTTTCCATATTCTTGGAATTTTCCACAGTGAAGAGTTTGAAAACAGCACCTACTATGTACCAGGCACTAGACTGGCATTGACCTCAGCCATGAATTTGCATCACAGAAAAAACGCAGTCAAAACCTTTCCCTCATGGCTTAGACATGTGGGAAGGGAGAAGAATGTGGTGGCAACGCCCTTAACTCTCCGGACTTGAGATGAATATGCAGTTTCTGTTGCCAGATTGGAAATTGAGAGCAGAAGGCAGCCCTGTCTAGCAACATGGTGGAAGGCCGGAATCATTACTCAGGGGCCAGCTGCACAGTATGCTCTCCACCCAGGAACACATGCAGATAGATACCCACCAGACTGAACAGGGCCACATGTGGGTTTTGACAAAGAACAGTTAGAAAGGAGCCCCACAGACTCGTCTGATTTCTCTCTTTGGCCCCTGGGCCTTCCTTGGAAATGTGAGCTTTCCTTTGACACTTACACAACACTCTCTGGACCTTAACAAGAGTCCCATAGAGACTGGGCAGTGCCCTTTGGCCGCCTAGAGGGCAGGGGCCCCAGTGTTCTACACTGCAAGCATTCACACCACAATCTCCTCTTATTTCTGGGACCCGCCCTATTTGCACTTTGGCTCCATGGAACTTGGGGGCAGAAACATAAATTCAGCTGGTTACTGTTCTGTGTAATGGGGTGACCTTTATCCCACATGTCTGGGATGTTTTCTCAAAGAATAAAAGAAAAAAATGGCTTTGTCAAAGACACATAGTACCATGGAGATGTCTGGTGGAGCAATGTGTTTGGGCACAGGTCCCCCCTGACTATACTCATGTGGCTTGCGACAGGGCAGAGTTTCTGTGGGAACCAGTGTGGCTATTTACTCATATTTTTATTTCATCATTTGCTACAAGGAATACAAAAAGAAGCTTAAACAGCTCCCAGGCAGGTTGGGGAGAAAGACACATTCACAGATTGATTCCATTTAGGGCAGGGTGTGATCAGACCTGGAAGAAAGACTTCGGAAGACGGAGAGAGAGAATTCCAGCTCTGGTGATGAAGTTCCAGGAGGTGAAAGTGTGAAGCAGATTTGAGAGATGAAGCTAACGTTGAAGTTAGCATTAGCTAACGTTGGAAATGGCGTGATGGTGTGTGATCATTGGTTTTCATTGTCAGGCTGATGGGATTTGGAGTTGCCTAGGAGACATAGCCCCACAAAACTTGATTTTTATGAACCTCCTCATTTTTAGGTTAGATAACCCATTCTATGAGTGCCACAGCTGTTCTGTGTATCGTAGGCCTGGCCTCTCTACCCACTAGAGACCAGATGCGGCCACCCTTCACTTGACCCTCCACTTGTAATAACCAAAATGCCAATAGACATTCCCAAGTGTCCTACAGTGGGTGGGGGTGTTGCAAAATTGCCTCTAGTTGAAAACAGTTCTACTATATAAAGACATCATTCTTTTTTTTTTAGGCGTATATGAGATATGTGTTATATGAAATCTCTGATGTTTCCATATATTAGCCACCTAATCCTCACAGACCCTAGGGAAATACAGGTACATTATCACTGAAATTACTCACATCTAGCAGAAGAGCTTAACTTACCCAGACACACTCCTGAAAGTAGATTCAGGACCCCCCAAGCCTCTAAACTATCAAGCTACATCCATACAATACCCCAGACTAACTGTCTAGTCTTCTCTCACATGGAAACACAAACGAAATGGTGTGTGCAACAGCAAGGGGGCCCTTGAAAGCATCTTAGTTTCCACCTGGATCTAGGCTGGAGGTGTCTGAGGTTGAAGCCCATGCAGTCCAGGGGGGCTTGGAACCACCTTCCTGTGTGTGACCTTATTCTTCTGAAATTCCTTTGAGTACCAAACATTTCTTCTGTACCTGGACCAGCATCCCTTCTAAAACGGCTTTTGTCCCTGTTAATGCCTCATGGCTGTAGACGAATTTCTAAACAGTCTTATTAAATAAGAAACACAGAGCCAAATACAGGGGTGAAAGCCATAGAGATCAGGGAAATAGTGAGAGACACCAGTGTGGTGGTATTGTGCTGTGGATATCACTCTGTATCAATAAAGCACTGATTGGCCGGTAGCCAGACAGGAAGTATAGGCGGGACTAACAGAGAGGAGAATTGAGGAGGAAGGAAGGATAGGGAGACTGGCTGGAGCCGCGGCGAGGAGAAGGAAGATGTAAAGTACCGGTAAACCACGAGCCACGTGGCAAAGTAAAGATTAATAGAAATGGGCTAAATATAAGAATAAGAGCTAGACAATGATAGGCCTGAGCTAATGGCCAAGCAGTTTAAATAATGTAAGTGTCTGTGTGTTTATTTTATGAATGGGTTCGGTCAGGGAACCAGGGACTGGCGGGACTTAGGAGCTGGAGACTGGCGGGACTTGGGAGCTGTAGAGAAGCTCTCCAGCAACAGTATTGTGTTGCCCAAAATATTGTGTATGCTAATAAACTTATCTGGGGTCAGAGAACAGGACAGCACAATGTTAAACATGAGGATAGGCAGTGGTAGCACACGCCTTTAATCCTAACATTCCAGAGGCAGAAATCCATCTGTTCAAGGATACAGCCAAGCATGGTGACTCATGCCTTTAATCCCAGGGAGTGGTGGTAGAAAGCAGAAAGGTATATAAGGCGTGAGGATCAGAAACTAGAGGCATTTGGCTGGTTAAGCATTCAGGCTTAGGAACAGCAGTTCAGTTGAGATTCATTCTGGATGAGGGCTGGGGCATCCAGTCTGAGGAAACAAGATCAGCTGAGAAGCTGGCAAGGTGAGGTTAGCTGTGGCTTGTTCTGTCTCTCTGACCTTCCAGTGTTCACCCCAATAACTGGCCTCAGGTTTGATTTTATTAATAAGAACTTTTAAGACTCATGCTACATCAGTGCTGTGGGATGGTCTGTATATCAAATTGCTCTGATTGGTCAATAAATAAAACACTGATTGGCCAGTGGCCAGGCAGGAAGTATAGGTGGGACTAACAGATAGGAGAATTAAGAGAACAGGAAGCTGAGTGAGGGAGACACTGCCAGCCAACGCCATGACAAGCAGCATGTGAAGATGCCGGTAAGCCACGAGCCACGTGGCAAGGTATAGATGAATAGAAATGGATTAATTTAAGATATAAGAACAGTTAGTAAGAAGCCTGCCACGGCCATACAGTTTGTAAGCAATATAAGTCTCTGTGTTTACTTGGTTGGGTCTGAGCTGCTGTGGGACTGGCGGGTTAGAGAGATTTGTCCTGACTGTGGGCCAGGCAGGACCAGAAAAACTCTAGCTACACACCAGCTAACCTTACTCACCACACTGCCGTAGCTTCCCCAGAGAGAACCAGCTTCTTCCTGTCTTACCTGCACTTTATTGCCTTGCTGTTCTGTCTTCTCATTGGCTTTTAGCCCAGCCACCTCACTTCCTCGTCACTGCCTGTCTGTACAGACCTCCAGGTCTCTATGGTTGGTACTGGGATTAAAGGTGTGTGTCACCATGCTTGGCTGTGTCCTTGAACACACAGAAACTCTGCCTGCCATGTGATTGGATTAAGGGCGTGTGCTACCACTGCCTGACTTTTGTTTATGTCTATGACCTCTGATCTCCAGGCAAACTTTATTTATTAACATACAAATAAAATATCACCACATTTCAGCACAAATAAAATATCACTACACATGGCCAACATGACCATAGCCCATGGTAACTGCCGTGTTGCTGAGTTGAGTTCTTCTACCTTTTGATTTAAGCACTGAGGAGGGGAAATTTATCTGAAGGGATACAGTTGTTCATATGTCACAGGACATGAAGGCCAACTGTAGGACCCCACAGCGGACTTTAGGCTATCCAATGTAAATTCCTCTTTAGTAACTATACCAATCTCTATTCCATGCAGCTTTGATTTTAGCTAATACCCTAGGTATTCTCTCTCTCTCTCTCTCTCTCTCTCTCTCTCTCTCTCTCTCTCTCTCTGATGGATCTGAATTCAAATCTTAGTTCTACTGGGTATTAGAGATGTGCAACCTGCAAATTAAATACCCATTTGTGCTTCAGTTTTCTCAATTTCCTATACAGTATTATACAGAAAAAAGCTTAAGCAGAATCATTGTGTATATTTAAAATAACACACCCTGCAAAGTGCTTTTTCGTGCTAT
This sequence comes from Peromyscus nudipes, assembly GCA_902168325.1. NCBI lineage: Eukaryota > Metazoa > Chordata > Mammalia > Rodentia > Cricetidae > Peromyscus > Peromyscus nudipes. Next base: position 13,022 of record CABHPH010106873.1, read on the forward strand.
CCTTATTAATCGTTAATCTCTTCCTAGGGGTTGTTTGCCAGGTTGCTTCTTAGTGTGGTCTACTCTCCATTGGGAATAAAATGGAATGTAGAGATGAGCACCTTGGTGGCAATGGAAGCCCTGAACAAGGATAGGAGGACCCATGGTTTAATACAATTAGCATGCTAGGAGTCTTGGTGAACTCTTGTTGCTATGACAAAATACCCAAGGCAATTGACTTTACAAAGATAAGAGGTTTTTTTGTTTGTTTGTTTTTTGTTTTTTTTGTTTGTTTTTTCATTTTTTTTGGGGGGGGGTTGCCCACTGCTTTGGAGTTTCAAGGGTCCCTGGCACCTCTACAGATTGTTTCAGTTCTGATGAGGATCCTTTCATGGAGATAGCAGGAGCTTTTCAGGGATAAGCATTCACATTTTGAGATAGGAAGCCAGTGAACTGGATGAAGCCAGCCTCCAGGTTTTACATTAACCCTCTTGTGTTTCCTGTGGAAGGTAGATTGTAACACGAATCTTAAAAGGTCTTATAATAAAAAACCAGAGTCAGATATTGGGGTGAAAGCTGAAAGATCAGAGAAGCAGAACAACCAGCTTATCTCTATGAAATCCTCAGCCTCAAGAGAGCGAGTTCCTGTTTCCTCACGCCTTTTATACCTTTCTATGTCCTGCCATATTACTTCCTGAGATTAAAGGCATGTGTCACCACTGCCTGGTTCTGTTTCTCTCATGTAGCCCAGTGTGACCTTGAAATCACAGAGATCCAGACTGATCTCTGCCTCCTAAGTGATAGGATTAAAGGTGTGTGCCACCACTATCTGACCTCTATGTCTAATTTAGTGGTTGGCTCTGTCCTCTGGTCCCCAGGTAAGCTTTATTGGGGTACACAATATATCACCACAGTAGATGGATACATCTGTGAAGGACCTCCTACTAGGCCTCACCTCTCTTCAGGGTCCCATCAGCTCTTACATCATCACAATGGGGACCTTTGGGAGACAAACCAAATCCAAATTATACAAGGCACTAAAAAGATGCCTGTAAGTTTCCTACATCATTTCTTTTCTTTTCAAATCATGCATATGTCTATATAGGGGCATATGCACATGATTGCAGGTGCCTGCAGAGGCCAGAAGAGGGTGCTGGATCCCCTGGAGTTGGAGTTACAGGCTGTTGGGAGCTGTGTGGTGTGGATGCTGGGAACTGAGCTTGGGTCTTCTGCAGGATCAGCAAGATCTTGGAACTACTGAGTATCTCTGCATCCCTCTACTTCAGTGTTTCTGAAGACATGGTACCACGACAGGCATTTTACTTAGGGGAATGACTACTGGAGAAAGACTCCAGCCAGGAGGGGGAATTTTCAGTTTTATTATACACAGTCTACCAAGAAAACATCATGAGCTTTTGCTCCTACATGCTCATCACCCACAAACCCTCAGACAAGGACACCCGGCTATCTGATAGGCTCAGCTATTGCCAATGTCCACCCTAGTTTGTTGATTTGGCTCCCAGTGAATGAACTTCAGCAGGTTTGGTCTTCAGTGAGTCACCAGCCAAAATTAGTCCAAAATGGCCTGTGAGTTGAGCCTCCCCTGACTTTTGCTGGTTCCTGAAATGCTATTTAGCTTCTTGTCAGTTTGCAGCCATCAGAAGCCTGGCCTATAGAACTCATCTCTGGGTTGTTTCCTCTTGAACTTCTAGAACTCTTACAAAATTTTCAAATCATGTAAGTGATCATGCAGACTCACCACTTGGTGGTACCTACCATCCAGACCTGAAGTCCTATACTAGCATCAAAAGGTTTCCCCATTATCCACTGGAGGAAGGAACTAGAGCCTAGGAGGGACTGAGTGACTTGCCTAAGGTCAGCCAAGGCTAGGATGGTTAGACTTTTTTTATGTAAAGCTGCCTCCATCTCCCATTTCTGGCAGATGTTGGGGTATGAGAGTGTCCTCTGAGCTGGGACAGCTTTCAGTTTTACACTACTGGCTGAGCCCAGACATGATAGAATGAACAGAAGTATAGAGAGTAGGAAATGGGTCAGAGCACTCAGAGGAACCATGGAAACAGGAAGAAAGGGGAAGGAAGGAAGCGGGGAAGGAAGGCTGCCTTTCCTAGTTCTGGTAATAGTGAACCCAAAGGCATTTCCTGTGGGCATGCCCATGAAGGAAAGTCTTTCTAGTTTTAGGAGAGGGGAGGTAGAGACCATGGCTGCAGGGATTGACATCAGTGCTTGTCACTCAGAGGGAGGCAGTTGCTTGCGTGTGTGAAGGGCACATCGGAAGGGCCATCTCCAAGTCATTACAGATTCACAGAAGACTGAATGCCCCATAAGAAGAGTCACTCCAGAGTGCTGTGGAAAAATGGGACCAAGATGTTTCTGGGCACTCACGGAAAGCTACCAGTGACCCCCTGCCTCTCCCAGCTCTGAGCCACCCTCTGAAGACCCAAAGTCCCATATCACAAAAACTACATTTATAAAGTAGAGGTTTCATAATTGGCACATTTCTGTAAACACGTTGCTTTAATTTCAATTTTATGGCTCAGCTACTCCCTGGAACACATGGTCTGTAAAGCATTTACGGTGTTGTTCAGAATCTATATACTATTTACATTCCCTGTTCTCCACTCAGGTAACATGGGCCTAGGAACTTGGCAAGCGTCCTGGGGAAATGACTAGGATTATACAGAAACCGCGGAAGCAGCAGCAGCAGCAGCGGCAGCAGCAGCGACACCGAAGGGTTTTAGAAAGAACAAGGAACCTTAAATGTCGGCCTCCCAGGTGAGGAGGTCCAGTGGGACACTGGAGAGGTCCCTGAAAGTGGCAGGTGGGTGTTCAGCACCACCCCACAGCCTGGGTTGTGATTTTTGTTTTGGTTCCTGGGTCTGAGTCTCTTATGTATACTAGGTTGACTTCAAACCAGCTATATAGCTGAGGATGACTTTGAACTCCTGATCCTCCTGAGTTCTGAGATTACAGGCACGCACCATCCTGCCTAGTGTAATGTGGTGCTCAGAGATTGAACCCAAGTTTCTGTGCATGCCAGGCAGGCATTCTACCAACTAAGTTACATCACGAGCCCACCTTATTTTCTGTAAATTTGTTGCTCCAATAGTCTATTGAAAAGCATTTCACTTTGGTTACTCCCTTGCTTTTAAAGTGTTTTAAACTTTTCCCTGAAGTTCTGAGCCCTTGGGACTCCATATGGTTCTTGGTCTTTGCTCTGGGTGCTGTTGACATGGAGACCACACTAGGGTTTCCCAGCCACTCAGGATGGGCTAGCAGAATTCTTCAAGCCATGTTCTCTCTACCCCCTTTAAAGAAAAAGAACTCAAATTGTAATACATGAAATGTGACCCTGAGCCTGGAGAGAGGCCAGTGCAAGAGAAAAGGGTCCAAAGTTTAAGCCTATCTTTGAAATAAAACTGCCTCTGGCCTCCTCAAGTTCTGCCCAAGAGCAGATCTTAGTTGGCCCTTGTCTGATGGTATCTGATGGTAGGAAGCAAGGCTTGGCCTGATTCCTTGGCACACAAAGATGCCTCACGGCTGACTTTTCAAGCACAGTGTGGAAAAGTAAAGTAGCAAGATCAGAATCAGAAGTTAAAAATAAACCTGGCAATACCAACCAGAGGACGGTCAACCAGCCAATGGCAATCATTTTAATGGACCGAGTTAGGAGATGCTATTAGAGGGAATATTTGCTGCCTTCAGCAAACAGCATTTTACATTTGAGCATTTTGCTGTTGGTGCCCTCCCCAAGCTATAAATTCCTGGGGTCATGCATCACCCATTGCCCTTGGTGCTGTGGATCCCCCATTGTCTTGCTACCCAGCACTGGCTGAGTTCCATGCTTAGCTGTGCACTGAGTTCTGCCCTCAGTCTCTGGAGCAAGACTGGCTGCCAGAGAGACAAGTGTACGGCAGGAAGTATGTGGTGTCCCTGCTTAGGCTTCATCCTTCGGCTCTTCTGGCTGGTGTGCTGTGATGGCTAGAAAGAAGAGATGTTTTAGGGTCCAGAGGGAATTAGGCCAGTGGCCTAAACAGCCAAGTCCAGCAAGGACAAAAGCCCATGTCACTGTAGGGGAGGGAATCTTTACATGTGAAAGTAAAAGATGATACCTTAGACCTGAGTTGGCCATGAAAATGGGGATTTCAGCTCTGATCCCCCAAGAGCCTTCGAGCTCAGTGTCTCCAGGCCAAGTGACTGGTTGTATATCAGGGTGACCCAGCAGAATCTGAACCCAGTAGTCAGAGCTGGACCAAACAATGTGCCTTTGAGTTGCTATGGCCTTATTGCTGGAACCAAAGCTGCTTATTTAGGCAAGCATCAGCATGTCAAGAACCAAGTGTGCCCCTGGGAAGGTCGAGTAAGGCTCCTGTTGGGAGGAGACAAAGGTGGGTAAGGGGCAAGCAGGAGGGAAGGCTGATCCCTGCAAGAGCAGGAAGGGACCAAGGTGGCACCAGCTTGCTCTCCATGTCCTTCATGAACAGAGAAACGGTTCCTGAAGCTCTGCTACCCTCAGGCTGGGGCCCGACTCCTGCTGGCCGGAAGGTCCCAGTGTCTTCAGGAGGTTGCTTATTTCTTTCAGTCTTACTTTAAATCTTCTTGAAGGGTGTCTTAGTTGTGTCTGTCTCCTCATCAGATTTGGAAGTCTGGGAGAACATGCATGATCCATTTAACTATGACTTCACGAGAGCTTCAGGTGTGAGCTAGGAACTGATCCAGGTATTTGAGCTTAAATCATCTCACTCCTCCAATACACAAGGCTCAGACCACAACTGATTTGTCTGAGATCGCACAGCTTGCTGGTATTGCCTAGCATGTAAGCCCTAGATGTCTGACTCTAAACTGGATATGAAAATATTGCTCCAGTAAATTCTTGATTTGTAAAGCTTAAAAAATAACTCTGGGGCAATTACTCCAAAGTTCGTCTACACGGCTCTGGAATGTTTATGTTCATGTTTAAATGTGGGTATGATTTCTATCCTAGGAATCCACAACTGCAAACAAAGTAATAAAGATATTTTGTAGGCGCTGGAGAGAGGGCTCAGCAGTTAAGAGTACATTCTACTCTCGCAGAGGACCAAGTGTGGTTCCAGCATTTGTATAGAGTTTTTCACAACCGCCTGTAACTCCAGCTCCAGGTGATTCAACAGCCTTTCCTGACCTCTGAGGGCACTTGCATACATGTGGCATATATTCAACACAGACGTGCACACACACACACACACACACACACACACACCATGAATAATAAAATTATTTATGTATATAAGTGCTTTATTTGCATGTATACCTGCATGACAGAAGAGGGCACCAGATCCCATCATAGATGCTGGTGAGCCACCATGTGGTTGCTCAGGACCTCTGGAAGAGCAGGCAGGGAACTTCATCACTGAGTCATCTCTCCAGCCCCTAAAAATTTTTTTAAATGATATTTTGTAAATAATCCCCAAAATATGAGTATCTCTACTCTGCTGTTCCTACAGTGCTCCTCAGGCCTGTCCCTCCCTCCTCCCCTCCTCTGTCAGGGAATCCTCCCTAGCTCTCTTTGCAGCCCTGAGCTTCCTTGTGCTTCCAGAACACACATTCTAATGCTTGCTTGACACCCCCATTTGGATGCATAACTGCTGCACAGACAACCATCGGAACCTTTTATCCTCACCTTCACAGCTGTTTCTCCCAGTGACCATTATTTCAGGAAGAGATTCTGTCACCCACTCAATTGCCCAAACCCAAAACTTGGGAATCACCAGTGGTTCCTTTATTCATCCCATCCAGTATTGATTCTTCCTTTGGTTACGCTTTCTACTGCTGTGATAAAACACCCATGGCCAAAAGTAACTTGGGGAAGAAAGGCTTGCCTACATCTTATGGAGACATTTTCCTAACTAGGATTCCTTCCTCTCAGATGACACTAGTTTGCATTGAGTTGATGTACAGTTGGCCAGCGCAGATGCACATCCTGAGTCTCATCCAAGCTGCCTTCTCTGCAAGGGGCTCACAGAAGTGGCCACAGTCTGTGAAACGGTAGCATACAGATGTCCCTGTTTTGATTCATATTAGTTAAAATTGTGTGTGTGTGTGTGTGTGTGTGTGTGTGTGTGTGTGTGAGAGAGAGAGAGAGAGAGAGAGAGAGAGAGAGAGAGAGAGAGAGAGGTGGGGGTGGAGATCACGTGTGCCGCGGTCCTTCCTTCCAACAGGGTTCTGGGTATCAGAGTTGGGTTGCCAGGTTGTGTGCCAAGCACTTTCACTTGCGCACCCAATCTGAGTCTGGCTTATTTGTTTATATCTAAATTGTTCAGAATACTAATGTGTCCAGAGATAGTCCTCCCCAGAATAGAGGCATAGCTCTTTCAGTTCTGATATAAAATTTAAGATTCTATACATTCCATTGCCAAAATTATTTTTTGATCTAACCATTCAATTTAGCATGACAAAAGTCCTGTCTTGGGAGAAAAATCATTTATCTTTTTTGCCTCTCTGGTACCAACTGTTTTAAACTTTAAGGAGACAACATAGGCCTGTCATGTCTGCATAAAAACAAAGCTACATGTTAATAACCACTGACAAGAATTTTCTTTACTTTTAATGTGGCAAAGATGGCCTCAAAGTAAGCTGGGAAACCACCAACTCCTTTAATGGCATTTAAAAAGCTGATTTTCGATGAACTATCAGGAACTGCATTTCTCTTCACTGTCCAAGGCAATCTGGATTTCGGCTTCCATCACAGGGTGACTGAAATGGAAGCCGGAGTCATCGGTAGATAATACAACTGTTTTCAGATATTTTTAACACACAGTTCCAGTTAGTCAGTAGGTCTTAAATCCCCGGTGTCTGGAACCCACTGGGTTGGTTTATGTGCACGAGTGTGTGGCCTATGCCCATGTTTAATCCTGCCTGGGATTTCTTAGCCATCTTTTGCTGCTCTGTGTGTTTCGACCAACCCCAAGCAATTGGGTAGAAATACAGAGAACTCTGTTTCCAAGGCTGCGGTCTTTCACAGATATTCCTGGTAAATGTAATCTTTGTGGTTTCTAATCTCATGTCTCTTTGAATGTAGATATGAGCAACTTTTACTGTGAAAAGATCACATGCACTTTGGTTTATATTAAGATTAATTTGAGATGTGTAAAGAAGGGAGAGCCACTTGGGATCAATATTTACTAAATCCAAATCTCTGTTACAGGGCATCAGGCTTAATTAGTGCTTACATTCGAACTTAATTGTGACAGGCTTCCTTCTGTTTACATTTCTGAGATTAAACAAGCTCTTGCCTCCTCAGTGGCCCTTCCTGAAGAAGAAAGAAATGCAGCTGGCTACGAGTTAGCTGGGTCTCCTCCTCTCTCACCTTTTTTCTTCTCTGTAGACAAGGGAAAAAAAAGGGGGGGGCAAAGAAAAAAGTTCTGCTCTTGGACCAGATGTAAGAAAATATAAACCTTTACTGACATCTGAGTAAGTTAAATATAAATATCTGAGGTTATTTAATTCAGAATTTGAGGGATTAGATTTAGGAGGTGGTTGACTAATAATCTACTACTTCACTGTGTTAGTAAAGGTGAATATTTCCTGGTGATTTTTTTCTGCTGGTTACATTAATTTACCAATTAATAGCTCCTGTTTTTAAGTTTTAAACTATCAGCTCATATTTGATGCCTTTGGATTAGACAGCTACTGGCTGAATATGGCTACCTACAGAATGCTATATAAAAGTTGTCTTGGACTAGAGAGTTCAGTTGGCAACTGCTTGCCTTGCTAATATGAATGGTCTGAGTTCTATTCCCAGAAGACTCAAAAAAGAAAAAAATGCTGGGTATGTACTCTTGAGGAGGCAGAGGCCTATATCCCAAGATCTTGCTGACCTACCAGGCTTGTCTCACTGGTGAATCCCAGGACAGCAGGAGATCCTGTCTCAATAAACAAGGTGTGGTTAGTATCCCGAGCAATGACACCCAAGGCTGTCCTACAAACACACATACACACACACACACACACACACACACACACACACACACACACACACAAGGGAAGGGAGAAAGAGAGAGAGGACCATGTCCTGGGCACATAGCACAGAGGGCTCTGTCCTGGGCACACAGCACAGAGGACCGTGTCCTGGGCACATAGCACAGAGGTCTGTCTTCTAGAGTGTGGAGGTGGATGGCCTCTGGTCAGGGCTCTCTGCAACCTCCTGGGAAACTGAGAATAATCAAATAGAGACCGTGATTTCCAATCTCACATGCTATGTAGGGAGATAACACCCTAAAAGCAGAAAGGACAGCTTGAAGAAAGGAAAAACAAGCAGGTTTGGAAGCAACTCTGAGCTGCGGTTAATAGAGCAGGATGTAGATGTGGTCAGATTCATCCGAGGCAGAGCATGCAAACAGGCTGAAATTATATGAATTCAACTCCTTGTGGTTAGGTAGCTTTTCTGGGCTATGACTTTGGGCTTATATGACTCACAGTCGAGTACACAAGACTTTAGTAAAATGATGTCCTGGGTTCATTTGAAAACCTGGGGTTCTGATATGCATGTTTGTTTCAACCTTTCCTGGGGGGTCATGAATCGAGCTCTACTTCTTTTCCTTCTGAATTCCTCTGTTCTTGTGCTTAATTTTTACCTGCAGGAGTGCAGGGAAGGCGTGGTGGCGGGTCAGGAAGAGAGTGCAAGATGTTGGTTAAACATCAGAAACTGGGTTAAAGGATGCCTCGACTGTTTCCAAGTTTTGTGACTTCTAAGCTGCAGTTCCCACATGAACACACCAGGGATGGCCACGCGGCCTGCCTTTGTAGAATTGAATGAGATGGTGCTTCACGTCCACACGTAGACAAAGGCTACAAACGGCAGGACCTGTGTCCTGAAGGAACTCCGCTCACTTGGACCAGCCTCCCTCAGCAGCCACAGAACTGGGTGAGAACCAGAGAAGGGCACAGAGGCAGCAGAGCACACAGCGGGCAGAGCCCATTCCAGCCCAGATGTGGAGAGCGCCTCTCCTCTGTCTGGAACATGCTATGGCAGCTCATAACCCCTAAAGGAAAAGCAAATCCTCTCAGGGCCTTTTGTGGACCCACACCTCTCCAATCCAATACCCGCACACCTGTCCCCAACTCCTTCTGGCTTCCTACATTTCAAGACAGTCATCTTGCCGTCTGGCTGTCCCTTCCATGTGGGTGTTTGCCCCTTTCTACCTTTCAGTCATTGTTCAGTTATCTTTCCAGGAAGCAAGGCTGTCTTGTGGCCTCTGTGCTCATATCTTATCTTTCTCATGATACTTACCACTACCTGACACTGAAATGGCTTATCTTGTTCATTCTTGATGCTATGGAGAATTACCAGAGAGAAATAACTTCAGGGATGGGGGAGTTGTTTGGTTACCATGGTTTTAGGAGTTTGAATCCATGGTTGCTTAGCCTCATCACTGCGGGCAGAGTATGATGGTGGGGATGGCGTCGAAAGCGAAGCCGCTCTCTCATAGCTGCCAGGAAGCACACAGAGGAAGCAGGAGGAGCCGAAGACAAGATGTGCCCTTCAGAGGGTAATCACAGTGCTCTACTTTCTCTAACCAGGCTTTATCTTTCTCAGTCTCCACGCCTCTTGGTGGTCCATGTGAACATGAATCTAGGACTTGATGTGGTTCAGCTGGTAGAATGCTTTCCTAGTGTGCACAAAGCCCAGGGTTTGATCCCCAGCACTGCATCTGGGTATGGTGGGTGGCAAAGGCCTATAATCCCAGCATTGGGAGGTAGAGTCAGGAAAATCAGAAGTGTAAGGTTGTCCTTGGCTACATAGCAAGCTTGAAGCCAGGCTCAGCTGTAAGTAACCTGTCTCAGAATCAAAAACAATTTTTTTTTTCGAGACAGGGTTTCTCTGTGTAGTTTTGGTGCCTGTCCTGGATCTCATTCTGTAGACCAGGCTGGCCTCGAACTCACAGAGATACAGAGATCTGTAGAAGTAAACAACCATCTTATTGAATAAGAAACACAGAGCCGATTCAGAGAAGAAAGCCAAGAGGTCAGAGCCTTACCCTTCCTGCTCCAGCAATCCCCTACATCCAAGAGAGACCTACTTCCTGTGTGTTTGTCTTTAAATAGACTTTCTGTTCTGCCTTCTCATTGGTTGTAAACCCAACCACATGACCGTCTCGTCACTGCCTGTCTGTAGGTCACTCCAGGTCTTCTATGGTTGGTATTGAGATTAAAGGCGTGTGTCTCCAATGCTGGCTGTATCCTTGAACACACAGAGATCTACCTAGTTCTGCCTACCAAGTGCTGGGATTAAAGGCGTGCACCACCACCACCCTGGCTTTCGCTATGGCTTGCTAATAGCTCTGATCCCTAGGCAACTTTATTTATTAACATACAAATAAAATCACATTTCAGTACAAATAAAATACCACTATAGAGATCCGCCTGCCTCTGCCTCCTGAGTGCTGGGATTAAAGGCGTGTGCCAACACCGATGGGCTCAAAAACAATTTGGATTCACCAACAAATTAATCTGTTGATTAAATCAGAGTCCTCACAAAAGTCTCACCTCTACACACTGCATCAGGGACCAGGCTTTCTTCAGCACATGAGTCCTTTGAGAGGGACATTCCGTGTTCAGACCCCAGCAGTGTCTGTTTCTCAGAAGGGTCTCACTTGCCCCTGCGCTTCCAGAGCTGAGAGCGTTCCTGATGCATAACTAGTGTTCAGCAAGTCTTCAGGAACTGAATGGGTAATACCAGAAAAGGCAAGTGCTCACTGACCGTGGTCAGCTTTAGCATGCATCAGAATCGGGTGAAGTGCCCATTTCTGGACCTGTTGCCAGAACTTCTGAACCATTAGGCCAGGGAGAGGGTCTAGGAATCTGCATTTTAACACACATCTCGAGTGACTGTGCAGCTGTCAACAGAGCAGAGTTTCTGAAACACCACTGAAGACATCAATTAAACCAATGGGAGAAAGCCATACTATAGGTGTGTGTGTCAGAGGGTTGGGGGGGTGTTGTGTGTGTGTGTGGTTGGTGTGTGTGTGTGTGGTTTGGGTATATGTGTGTATGTGGTTGGTGTGTGTGTGTGTGTGTATGTATGTGTATGTGTGTGTGTGTGTGTGTGTGTGGTCAGGGTGTGTGTGTGGTTGGTGTGTGTGTGTGTATGTGTGTGTGTGTGTGTGTGTGTGTGGTCAGGGTGTGTGTATGTGTGGTCAGGGTGTGTAGAGGCCAACTGCAATGAATCCCTAGCAATGGGATTCAAGCACATGCTACCACAGCTGGCTTTTTTGAGGCACAGGGGCTGAGACTCAGGCCCTCATGTTTGTGTGGGGAGCACTCCCTCCCCAGCGGAGGAGCAGTGCTTTTCGTGCAACGGGGCGTGTGTGGGGGAGTTAGGATGTCCTCTAGCAGGAGCCGCTGTTTACCGACCAGGTAGTCTTCTTGTAGGATGAGGCTGGTAGGATATGTTTTGGGAAGGGACCCCAGCAGGCTTTCTTTGGTCCCTCCTACTTACGTGTTAAGGCCTTGGGCACTCATTGCCCCAGAAGAGGGAGGTAAGAACTTTTTCACAATGTGGCTGCCCTCCACATGTACCCAATCATCGCCACACAAATGCACCCCATCACTGCCACACACCCAGAAAGAGCTGAGCTCTGACAGTTCCCTTGGCCAAGAACTGTTCTTGATCCTTCGAGGATCATTGTTGCCCTGGGAGAGAACCTTCACTAAGTCCTGTTTACTTCCTTTTTGTGTGGGCCGTCAGCAAGCAGTAAGTTTCCTTTCAGCAAATAGTAAGTTTCCTTTAAAAGCACTGGGACTGAGGACCAGGGGCCCTTGAAGTGGCTCCCTCCCTGGGCCTTGGTGAGAGCACTGTGTGCGCACAGTAAATCCTCCCTGCTTTAAATGTTCTGGTTCTCGTGATGGCTTTCTCATCTTCCTATTGTTTGTTCAGATGCTGGAATATTACAGCTGGCTTCTTTGTCCCCATAGTATTTATTATTATTTTCTCTGCAGTATTTTAAACAAATGATGTGAGCCTAAAAAATCTACTAAATCATATTGTTGCTGTCCAAGAATTAAGTCCATGAAATCAACAGTGGCTTTGTCTGTGGCTCTTACACTTTCCAAGAGAGCTGTGGCAATTTCCAAATGTCCTTTGCGCTTTAATCTGCATTGCTAACTTCTTGGCTGGGTGTAGGCTAAATGTTAACATGAAGGAAATGCCAGTAAATCTGATACTCAAGTCCTTCTCCCTAGACACCCAGGGAACACACACATTAGTATACACTAGTGTACCCTCACACATGTGTGCACACACACACGTACTCTCTCATTCACACACTCACTCACACACTCTCACACACTCATTCACTCACACTCTCATATTCTCTCTCTCATACACTCTCTCACACTCTCTCTTGCACTCTCACACTCTCTCACTCACACACTCATATTCTCACACTCTCTCACTCACACACTCTCATATTCTCTCACTCACACACTCTCTCTCACACTCTCTCACACTCTCTCATACACTCTCTCACACTTTCTCTCTCATACTCCCTCTCACACACACACTCTCACACACACTCATTCACTCACACTCTCACTCTCTCATATTCCCTCTCACAGACTCTCAACACTCTCTTGCACTCTCACACTCTCACACACTCATACTCTCACACTCTCACTCACAAACTCTCATATTCTCTCTCACACACTCTCTCACACTCACTCTCACACTCTCTCACACTTTCTCTCTCACACACACTCTCACACTCTCACATTCTCTCTTTCTCTCTCTCTCCCCTCTCTCTCTCTCTCTCTCTCTCTCTCTCTCTCTCTCACACACACACACACACACACACACACACACACACACACACACACACGCTTTCATATACCCCAGCCAATGGAGAACCTCATATGGAATTCGGAGATCATACAGAGTGATTCTTAGGACTTTTCTTATTGTGCCCCCATTGTTTTGATTTGGGGAGACAGAAAATGAGCTCACGGGCCATTTTAAATCAATGCAATCCACCACAGTAAGCGAGATTCAGGTTCTTGCTTGTTTGATGGCTGCTGTACTCAGAGGAGTCCCGAGCCTCACGTTTTGTGCTCAGCACTGATTAGTGCTCTTGCTGCACTGACTCTCTTACCTCCAAACCCAATGCCGTGGGTGGTGCCATTTTTGTCTTACAGGTGTGAAAGCCAAGCCAGGCCCTGAGGCTTGGCAGCTCCCCTAAGTTCACCATGCTAATCAGCAGAACTGGATGTAACCCAGAGATCTGCTGTGCTCATGGCCATCGTGTGTTTCTGCAAGACCAAGATGGTATCATGGGGGAAAAATATTTGGAGTAAAGAGGTCATGTGCAAGTGCCAACCTTATATCAGACTGTGAATCTGAGAAAGTAATTTGAGCTTTTAAATTTCTCCTCTGCATTTTCTGCCTATAGAACCTCACTGGGACTAAGAATTTCTCCTAAGATAACATACGGGAAAGCGTTTTGCAAACTGAAGGACGCCCTGGAGAGCATGATTGCCTCAGGAGAAGCCCTGTGTGCCTTTGGGTAATGGCTTTGACTTGCCTTCCTTCTGCCTGAAATGTAACGATAGACAAAAAACCCAGATAACATAGCTCATGAGCCCTGGGGTTGGATTTCACATCACAGGGCAGAATCCCAGAAGTCGTGAATCTGGGGTCAGGCTGTATGTGCTAAGGGGTGAAGTGTGTGTGTCATACTGTGCAGAGCAATAAACAAGGAAGGCAGTGTACCTTTCCAGGAAGGAGAAGGGAAAGGACGCTTAGTGCCTCCCTACATTTATAGAGCAGTAATTCTTTCTGAGCGTTGCTCACACCACACTGTTTACAGTCTCTGGAGAGTGGTCACATGCACCAAAATGTCAGCGCAGCCACAGAGACTCTGGCTGCTTTAACTATGGGAGCACAGGCATTCGGTTTATGATTTGTGAGGTTTTCTGTTTGGGTTTTTAAAAAACTCTTTTATTAAGTTTATTCTGCGGCAATTTTTCATGCATATGTAGAGAGTGCAGTGACCATTCTCACCCTCATCTTCCTCCCTGCAAATCCCTTTCTCACACTCATGTCCTTTTGCTTTGTGGCCACTGTGTGCTGTAACCAGGGCTGTCTGTGTGACCATGGGTTTGAAACTATTCCTTGAAGCCTGATGGGTTCATTAGTGGGTGCACAGCTGAAGAGAATGTCTGCTCACTTGCTGAACCTGTCAGTAGGCCATAGTTCGGCAGGGGTGAGTAGGGCCATGGGGACCCTCGTTGGTCTCTCATGGACCGTTGACTTCTGCAGGCCCTTTGCAGGTGGCCAGGGTACTGGGAGAGCATGATTACTGTGTCATGCTTGCAAGATGTCAGTTCTCAGCACTTCTCTGTGTCTCTGGCTCTCACATCCTTCCCACTCTGCCTTCCACATTGTTCCCTGAGCTTTAGAAGTGGTGGCATGAATGTCCTGTTTGGGATTGAGTACCTTCCCAGTCACATGTCTCCACATTCACTGCCATTCTCTGTGAAGAAGAACGGTGATTAAGAGGGAGAGAAACATTTGTCTGTGGGTGTAAATACTAGTCTTCAGAAGGTAGCTTGGACAATGCACAGATACAAATGTTAAAATTTAAAAAGAGACATGCCTGACAAGGAGTTAATTCCTAAAATATATGAGCAATTCAAACAACTCAATAAGAAAAATCTACTAACTAGTTTAAAAAAAAAAGGGCTAAGTGCTTAAAATGTCATTTTCTCCAAAAAAGTTGTGCTAAGTGGCTGACAGGTATCCGAAAAACTGTTCATTGCCATTAATAATCGGGGAAATGCAAATCAAAATCACCGTGAGAAATTGCCTCACACTGTCAGGATGTATGAACCAGGTGTGGTGCAGTCTATAATCCCAGTTACTAGGGACGACAGGCAAGAGTATTTTAAGTCCAAGGCCAGCCTTGGCAGCACAGAGAGACCTCTGTCTGGAAAAGAAAAGAAAGACAGATGTTGGACAGGGTCTGGAAGGACCTGGAGAAACTGAAATGCCCGCACACCTGTGACAGCGATACAAACGGGGCGCTTCTGCAGAAACCAGTGTAGAGGATACTCGTGAAGATGAACGGCCGTCCCATCCAGAAGTCCTGTTCATGGCGTGTATCCAGAATCACTGAAACTAGAGTTGAAAACCAACCACTTCACTCGTCAGATATAGGCAGGAGAATGCTTTTAACTCTTCTTGGGCCAGAGAGATGGCTCAGGAGTCTGGAGCATGAACACTGCTTATCATCACTATTATTGCATACTTTAACTTTTCTTTTTATGTACTCTTTGAGAATTTCATACAATTTTTTTATCATATTCTTTTCCGTCCCAGCTCCTCCCAATTGTCCCTGCTCACTACCCATCTAACTAAATGTTCTTTCCCTCTTTAAAAAAAACAACAACAGAAGAACAAACAAAAAGCCACTCCTGTTTGTGTCATCCAGCAGCTCTTGAACTTGGGGCCTGCCGGAGCATTGTTGATCTACCCAGCTTCACTGCGTTGGAGGAATCTGGCTCTCTTTCCCTTCAGATAGATTTGAATCATTTCTTCTACAAGGGTAGGACTTTGTGCCCATGTCCCCTCCTTTGTGCTGGCAATTTCTTCTGGCTTGTGCTAGTACAGGCCTTGTATGTGCTGTCGCACTCTACGTGAGTTCATGGGTGCATCACGTGCTCTGGGACGCCTGGACAAGGCTGTTTCCTTAAAATCCCCTACCACCTGGATCGCTTGAACTCTTTCTGCCCCCTCTTTCTTCAGAGATCCCTGAGCCATGAGTGGACGCCCCCAAGTCTCTCACGCTCTGCTTGTCATCCAGCTGTGGGTCTCTGTGTTAATTACCACCTACTACAAGAAGCTTCTTTGCTGTGGGCTGAGGCACTGGTCTGTGGTTAGAGCACATGTCATGAGGAGTCATTTAATCGTTATGTTCTTTAGGTGGAATAACAGATTTTCTGCTGGGTCTGTGACCTATCGAGCCTCAACAATCTCACTGTGGCTATAATAACAGCCTGCTTACAAGATAGGCCCACTGGTACAATAGTGGTATGCATGTTAGGGGTGTGTCAAACCATTTTGTAAAAAAATTGGGTAAGGCCTGCTCGGTGAGATGGGACCCGCACCTGATATTGTTAATGAGGCCAAGAGCCTGAGACTGAGAGTGTTCCTTACATTTCCAGAGGACCCAAGTTTGGTTCCCAACACCCGTGTTGGACGGCAAACAAATGCTTGTAATTTCAGCTCTGGGGGACATGATGCTCTCTTCTGGCATCTGTGAGCAACTGTACTCACATGCATATGCCCGCATAAACACACACACAACACACACACACACACACACACACACACACACATACACACACACACACACACACACACACACCTAGAAATAAAATACATCTTTTTTAGGAAAAAAGAGGAATCCATCCTGATTACTTTTACTGCATTGTTTTGTTCTGGAAAATTTTATATAAAGTATAAAGACATTTAATGAAGGAGAAAAATAAACTCTAAGTGCAAAAGGTGCATCTGCTCCCAACTATGTCAGCTGACTCACCGCAAAGGGAAAACTTGAGATCAAGTTAAAACAGCAGCATGAATATTCAGATGGTACTTAAGAGACTCCATGTTCTTTACTTTTCACCCAGGGCAAATGTCTCAGGGTTTCTACTGCTGTGGAGAGACACCATGGCCACGGCAACTCTTATAAAGGAAGCATTTAATTGGGGTGGCTTACAGTTTCAGAGGTTCAGTCCGTTATCATCATGGTGGTGCACAGGCAAATACTGGAGAAGGAGCTGAGAGTTCTCCATCTTGTGCCACAGGCAACAGGAAGTGAACTGTGACACTGGGAGTCGCTTGAGCATAGGAGACCTCAAAGCCCACGCCCACAGTGACACACTTCTTCCAACAAAGCCATACCAACTCCAACAAAGCCTCACCTCCTGACTTAGGGTTTTTATTGCTGTGAAGAGACACCATGGCCACGGCAACTCTTATAAAGGAAAACATTTAATTGGGGTGGCTCGCTCACAGTTTCAGAGGTTCAGTCCGTTATCATCATGATGGAGCATGGCGGTGTGCAGGCAGGTGTGGTGCTGGAGCGGAGAGTCCTACACCTTGTAGGCAAGCCGATTGACTGTCACACTGAGGCACTGAGGGAAGCTTGGCCAAAAGAGACCTCAAAGCCCAGCCCCACAGTGACACACTTCCTCCAACAAGGCCACACCCACTCCAACAAAGCCACACCTCCCAATAGTGCCCCTCCCTATGAGATTATGGGGGCCAATTACATTCAAACTACCACACCTCCTAATAGTGCCACTCCCATTGGGGGCCATTATCTTTCAAATCACCACAGCAAAGGAGATTTTTCTAAGACTTGAGATCCCAGTTTGGGGATTGGGAACAGTAAGCCTACACCGGTATCTGTGACTTCTGTTTCTGAGGGATTCCTCAGAGGTTTGAATCTCGCTTAAACAAGAAAGACCCACTGGCCTGGTTCCCCACCAACCTGGCCCTCACCGGTTGTCTTGACATTCCCGGATGCTGCTTACATGTGGTACATGGGAACATGTGTGAGTGGACCCACCCAACAGTCCAGGAAACATGTGTGCTACTGACTTAGCATGATCTTTACCACAGGAAAGGCTTTAGGAACCACCACAACTCTCTCGTTTTGAGCTATGGAAACAAACTAGGCTGTAGCCATTAGCGAATCACCACTTAGACCTGTTGACCACTTCTCAGCTTTTTGTTGTAGTATTTGAAGAAATTTCATCCTTTCAGAAGACTTTTTGGCAAGGTAATGGGTGAAGTTTTCAGGGCAGTGTGACAGAAAGACGGATGGAAAGTCTTCATGTGGACATGGAAGCTGCATTAGGCCAGTGTGGAGGCTTTGGGCAGCAAGAATTGCCTATTCAAACTGAGTTAAGGAAATTTATTATTTCACAGGGCAAGAAATGCAAAGCCAGGTGGGCTCCAGATGTGATACAGCAGGATTTCATTCTCACCGATTCTCACAATCACCTCACCCAACCTTCCTTCTCTCCTGAAAGCAATAGGCTCCGCCACAGCCATGCCCATGTGTGACAGCCAAGGACAGAATCATCTGCTTGTTCTTGGTTCTCCTGAGGAGCAAGAAGGTCTCCTAGAGGTCCCCAGAACCCCCACTTCTCACTGCACAGAATCGGGTCACATGCCTGTTCCTCAGACTCCCATGCTTAGCTTAAGAGGAACGCACCCTTGGAGCTGAGCAAGGAGGCCCTGGGTTCATCACGGGGAGGGGGGGGGTGAGCAGAACAATGAAGGTTCTGTGAGGAAGGAGCCAATTGTGGAACCACATAACTCAGCCCGGCTCTCATGGCTTCTGTGCACATATGCATGGTCACAGGCTCCATCCTCTGGAGATGGCGTTGCTCAGTTTATTCTGCAATTTCTGTCATGTTTTGCTCAAAGCATCACTTTTCTCAGACCTTATGCTATGATTTTGTTTCTTTTCTTCTCAGCAGAAGCCACAATGGAAATCCTGCTATAGAAACACTTGAGTGCTATCAAAGAAGCAGACCATATAAGGTGCTAAGGACCTTTTTATTTCAAATAAGAAACAAAACTATTTATACTTTTACAAGGACTCTGCCCTATTTTAGTAAATATTTGGCAAAGTTTCTTGATTAAAAGAGCAAACTGACCCTTGCTCTACAGGGCTGTTTTGCCATAACTAAAGCCGTTCATTAATTTTCTGAAAATAGAAGCAGTGAATGTGTGTCCCTTCACAATGCGCCTGAGCTAATGTTTGCTGGGACTTCATTTACACAGAGGCGCAATTGGCTAGGTGTCATATCAACTGGACCCCAGTCAGAGCTGGTGTGGGGCACAGTTACTAAACACAGTCCTTAGAGAATAAGCTTTAGTGGATGGAGCAGAGACACCTCACTTTGTCCCTCAAGACTGTAGTTTGTCTGGCAATACATTTCAAAATGGATCTAGATGTCCTGGATTTGCTAATAAGCCCCAAATGTTTTTGAAAAACAGCAATTCCCTAGATTACTAAGTCAGCACATTCTGAGGGCAGCTCCATGAGTGCCA
The DNA here is from genome assembly GCA_902168325.1 of Peromyscus nudipes. Taxonomy (NCBI): domain Eukaryota; kingdom Metazoa; phylum Chordata; class Mammalia; order Rodentia; family Cricetidae; genus Peromyscus; species Peromyscus nudipes. Next base: position 32,121 of record CABHPH010106873.1, read on the forward strand.
TACCATTTTGATTTGTTGGCAGTTAACTCGTCCTGTTGTACAGGGCTTGCAGGAAGCTCTTCCAGGTCCAGCCATCACCTCTGTAGAGGTGGCTGGATTGGAAAGATCTGGTATGGCAGGAAGAACTGATTTTGAATTACTCTGAGAAATTCTGTAGGAAGCCATGCTGATGGTTACTCCATGACACCACTCAAAGGTAGGGCTGAGGCTGGCGGGTCAGCTGGGTGCAAGATTTGGACACACAACTTGGTACCTGTTTCATTTGTAGTAAAATGTTTCTCCCTCCAATCCCCGTCTCCCGCCCTCTGGTCTGAGTGGACAGTTTCTGATCCCAAATCAAAACCACCCAGAAGAAAAAAAAATCATTAATAGATTAAGGAAAGAATTTTAATTCTTAAAATCTTAAGTCTGGAAATTGCTTTAAAAATGAGGCATTTCCAGCCTGTGGCCTCTGGGTTGCATGTGGCCAAGACAGCTATGAATGTGGTCCAGCACAAAACCATAAGCTTCTTCAGAGCATTGTGGGAATTTTCTTTTTTGGTGATGTCTTTTTGTAACCCAGGTTTTGGTTCTTGGGCATGAATCTTGTAGATGACAGAATCATGTTACCACGTCCACAGGTCAGACACACTTGAGTCATCCTCTCTCCTCAAAATAACAACCCGAGGTGAGGTGTCTCGTCCAGCGTCACATGGCTTCTTCCCTACAGACTCCCTCACTGCCTCCCTTGCTCTCGGTGGTTACCAGGAAATACAGACTCCAGAGCTCGGGGTTAACTCAGCTCCCCAGCTCACTGGTTGTTTTCTATCACTTCACTAATTGTAAGTAAGAGAACGGAGATTCCCATGTCGCAGATCCAGAAGGATTAAGTGAGAACAACACCTAGTCCACTGCTGCAGAGCTGGTGAGACGGCTGAGCAGTTAGGACCCAAGTCTGTTCCCAGCACCCACGTCAGGCAGCTCATAACTGCCTGTAACTGAAGCCTCAGAGGATCTGACGCCCCCTTCTGGCCTCCAAGGGTACCTACACACACACACACACACACACACACACACACACACACACACGATCTTTGAAAGAGAGAAACATCTACTGTTACAAGTCTCTCCTGACTGTTGCCACAATGTGGTGCAGCAGAAAGAGCTCCGAATTAGCAGCAGCTCAGAAATTTCTAGAGCCGGGAGTATAGTTTAGTGATGGAGCCAGTGTCCAGGATATACAAGTCCCCAGCACTATTAAAAATAAAACTAAAAATCTGTTGCACAACAATGTGCAAATAGTTGACTCTGTTAGATGATAAACTTAAATGTAGTAAAATAGTAAAAAATTCAAAGACATTCCTAGTTCTAGCTGTGAGCCTTAGGTAAGTCACTCTTTTCTTCCATCTCCCTCAGACCAGGATTCTGTGTGAATTAACAGTGCATTACTCTACATCAGAGTTTCCCAAAAGCTACCTGTATGGATCACCTGGGGTCTTACTGAAATGAAATCATTTCTGTAGCTGATGTATGTGTGGTGCCTGAGTCAGGCATTTCTAATGAGCTCACAAGTCAAAGGCATGGTCCTGCTCTGAAGCTCCCAAGTTATCTTTGTGATAGACAAGACAGCTAGCTAGGTCCTTGAGTTGTCTTCTTCTCGCCACCACATGGTGTGAAGAAAGGCATGCTCTTCCTAGAGACCGCAGAGGCAGCTCTGAGAGTGCTCCTTCTTGGTACTCGTTCTAAGGTCTGACATGTACCAAGGTCACCTTTGGTCTCACAGTAACCTTGAGCTCAACACCATTTTGTAGAATTGGCCACCACACTGTCAGCATTTCAAAGCCCCTCCAAGAGCTGGCTCCTTTCTTGACAGTTAGCTCCTTCCAGAAATAGTCGGGAGACGATTAGGATCTGCTATCGGAAGGACCCCCATGAGTTAAGGGGGAGGAAGCGTGATACATTCAACTGTAGAGCAGGGAGGAGCCGACTTGTATTTCAGACGCCAAGACCCCCGTGCAAAGACTAGTGTGAACGGGACAGGAGAAAATGCATGCAGCACAAACCTGAAGCAAGCCAGAAAGTGACTTGAACATAGTAGGGTTTGCATCTGGAAGAACTGCAGAAAAAAAAAATCACAGGCCAACATCACCCAGGCCTGGCTGGCTCTAAGTGGGTAGGTACCTGGCTGGGTGTTTGAAACTGCTCTGGGTTCTTCTGGACAGTGAGGACGTTAGGATATTTAGGCATTTAGAATAACTTCATTACCAGGAAGATGGGGTCCAGAGTTGACGTGAGAGATGACATCAAGCCACTCTGTGGCTCCTAGGGTCTTCCCTTCTTCAGAGACAGTCCAGTCACCAGCAAAGTTCTGAAAGGAGGGTGATGGGGAAGACAGATGGGGAACAAAGGACCGAGGGACCATCAGGTAACTCTGTTCCTGCCTCAGCCACCCGACACACTCCACCTGTTCCCTCCGCAGCCTAGTTACAGGCCTAATCGCTGCGTACTTGCTTGTGTGCATATGGAACAAGAATGAAGGGCAGAGAGAAGCATCAGGGAGGCAGAAGAGAAAGGAAATCACAGAGAAAGAAAAGGGAGAGTAGTGGAGGGAAGGGATGAGAGGCCGACTTCTATGGTCCCAAGAATGTTCTCCCAAATTCTTCAAACCCAAGTCCTATCAGATGATCCTATTTTCCAGTGCAGCTTGGTTGTATATCTGTAGGAAAACTAAATGAAGTCTGTACCTGACTAAAACTGAACCCTCTCCAGGTCGTCTGGCCCTCTGGGCTTATTGGGGGAGGGTCTTTTGGCTGTCCAGTTTCTAGTGTGTTGCTGCTCTCCTGTTTAAAGGGAAGTAAGGATTGGGGCTGCCGCTCAGTTGGTAGAGTCTTCCTAGCGAGTAACAAAGTCTTGGAACCCCAGTACCTCACAAAATTGCACGCAGTTGCCCGTGCCTGTAATATAAGCACTTGGGAGTGAGAAGCAGGAGGACCAGATGTTGAAGAGTGCACGCTGGCATCAGCTGCAGGAAATGCTGCATCAAGAGAGAGGCCAGGTGAGATGAGGCTGGCAGGTCACACCCCAGGGCAGATGTGGTCTGTCTCTCTCAGAACCAAGAACCTGACGTCTAAACTCACCACATCACTCAGAGGACAGAAGCTACCGGCCCTGGGGTCTAGCTGGCATGCTATTTCACCCACGTTTCATGGGACGGTCAGTATGTGAACTGCTTTGTGAGAATCTGGGTGTTGCAAAGTCTTTTAAAGTCACAGCTGCACTGTCCACACAGCAGAGTTGACCACTCGGACCAGGCACTGTTTGTGGTGCTGTGTAGGGAAGCCGTTCTCAAGGTCTTGGCAAAGCTATGTGACCATGGTGTGTCAAGACAGGAAGAAAAAGTTAAGGCGCCAAACACCTGCGGGTGGGCGGGGAGGCCCCTTCTACTCAAACTTCTCACTGCAGTGATTTACCAAAGCAGCGACATGTGGTTTCCTCAGTACGGTCAGCACCGCCAGCAGGTTGGAGGTCTCTGCTTTCTTGTTTGTACAACTAGAAAAAAACAGGTTCCGAATGCCTCCATCCGGCAGTGACAAAGGGTGTGGCTTTGGGTCTAAATTGTAACATTCGGGCTGTCATCTTTCCTTGTACAATACTCAAGCTTTGCCCACAGTTGACTTCATGGATCTTTGCATGGATCTCCATCGAGTAGATGCTTTGGAAACAGATGATGCTCATGTGTGGTGGCTTGTTAGGTGTCAACTCACAATGAAACCTGGTCCCCAGGGCTCCCTTTCTTCTATGATTTCTCCCAAGAGACTTAGAAGGAGAAGGAGTTGAGGCACCGGCCGCTTAAACAGTTTTTAAAATTACATGTGTGCACGTGTTTATTGGGGCTAGAGAGGACGGGGCTGCCACAACATTCATGTGGAGGTCAGAGGAGAGCTTACTGGGGTTGGCGGCACACAACCTTGACGGGAAGCACCTTCGTCTCGGCCACCTTCCCAGCTTGGCAGCTTCCATTTTTATGCTTAAAAGATCAGCTGCCAGGGGCCTCTGGGGCTCATGTGTCTTGTCAGAATGTTCTTGCACAACGTCTAATTTTCCAGCTCTTGCCTTCAGGTCTGGCTGTGGGGCACCTCCCACAAAGGGCACGGACTTCCATTTTCCACATCCCCAAGGCTGGGTAGAAAAGCCAAGTGGGGGACCCACTGTCTTCATGAATTCTAGCTCTTGTCTGCCCTCCCCTTCATGACACCTGTGCTCATCCGCCCATCTGCAGCAACTTTCGCGCCGACACCGGACACAAAGGCAAACGGTGTGCACCGCCTTCTCCACCAGATCCCAGGTGCTCATGGTCTAATCGTTAGCAAGAACAAGTCTCATCTTGTACATTATCCTTAATGGTTCTGCTTGCTGGCTGATATGACGTAGAAAGCAGCTCATCTCAGACTTGGGATAATGTGGCTACACAGCAGCTAAAATGCTCAACTCCAAATTTATCCATCGGCTCATTGTTTTCTCGGTGTGGAACACAGAGTTGTTGCCCAAGTGATAAGACCAGACACCTTCAGTATACCGCCCTCTGCTCCCCTCTCCCCCTTCTCCACAGAGGCTCTGCAACATGTCCTCTGCCCTGACTGCACTCCCAGCAGGACATGCTCCTCTGAGGTCAGGTCCAGCTGATGCATACTCTCACGTCTCAGAATGTCCCTCCATCTCCACACATCTGCCCCCATTCACTTCCTTCTGAGCGGTGACTGTTTTCCACTCCACGCTGTCCCTCTTCTGACACACTGACCGTCTCCTCTTCCTGATTCTCGCTTTCCTCATTTTTCTCTCAAGTGCTTTGTTCTCTTGCCTCTCACAGACTCCCTCCCCTCACCTTGAAACACTGGACTCACCTAGTCCACTTCTTAGGACACTTTCCTTGACCCTGCCTGTACCTCCCCCAGGCACTCACTTAGCTTTGCCCGGTAGGGAACTGCAGCCTCTCTTACCTTTAAAGCAGCTTCACCCACTTTCTGTACCAGTCACTCTACAGTGTGGCCCAGGCCAGCGGGGACCAGATCCCCCATACACACATGTTCTCATGTTCACAGTGTGTGGAAAGAGACAACTAGCTAAGCCCAAAGCAACTAGAGAAAGCTGAGAGGGAAAGATAGGCAAGCTTGGCCTTCTTAAAAAACCCCAATGCTTCCAGGAAAATATATTATTTTGCATTAAACTAATGAACAAATAAAACAAATTAATATCTCACAATGTGAGAAGAAGATTGTTATTAATTACTAATAATGAAATAGCTGAGTATAAATCCTTGGGAAAACAACACAGCCCAGCATCTAGTGAATAAAAATGTACATACTACGTAAACCAATATTCTCCTA
>CABHPH010106874.1:2809-21110 GCA_902168325.1 Peromyscus nudipes
AAAAAAAAAAAGAAGAAGAAATTAGAGAGCAATAGACCTGGTACTCCAGCTCAGAGGCAGCTCAAAACCAAAAAGACTAAGGTAGACCGAGCCAAGAAGGACGAGGGGACCTGGCTAAGTGAAGAGTGAATAAATACCGTAGGTGAGGGAGAGATGAACCAGAATACTCTAAAATAGCGTCAGGGAGGCTGACGTCATAGCACATGAGAGTCCCTGGGTTCAGCACTGCAGGATGAATAACTAAATAAAAGGCATACATACAAAAATCTCACAGGAAATGCGGCAAAGCCACAGCTTGACATTTTTGGAAGTGCTCAAGACAGAAGACTTTGGCATATGACATCAAGGCTTCAATGAAAACTTTGCAGGGAGACTTCTTTCCCACACCCTGCCACTTCTGTTGCCAGAACAAATATGCTGGGAGGCTGATCACACATGACCTGAAATCCAAACACACCAAACAAACCCAGGAAGCTGGAGAGAAGCATTTCTAATACACCTCTGTGACCTCCGATTTCTGCCCGAGCTAGCTTCTGAGCTGAGGAGAAGGTTGCATATGGTGATGTGAGCACAACAGTATCCACCTCTTCATATTCTGGGAATGTGAAATAATGACAACTGGCCACCAACTGACAAGGCCACGCACGAGCTCATGCATGAGCCGGAGGGTGAAAGGAAGTGCGGAAAGACCCTAGTGGCCCCGTGATGACGACCCCACTGGGAAGAGGGGCTACGTTGGGAAGTTCCACACTCAGTTCTTCCCATTGTCTTCTTTGTCCTGTTTCTTTATGTGTAAAATACTGTGGTAAGACCCAAAGTCTATCCCAGCATCCCGAGGTGCTCCTGTGGGTTTTCTGGACATAGTATCCCAGCCCACTACCCTGGACTCTGGAGGAATGAAATCCGCATGGCATTTATCTTTGTCCAACTGTGTAACAGCAGAGGTAAGTTGGCACCAGCACTTAAAACCACAATGGAGTTACAGCAGGCCGGATCTCTGCAAGTTAAGCGTTGCAAGTTACTCACGACATGCCCTCCAGCAAGCTACTTCTTTATGCCCAGGTTTCCTCATCTGTAAAATGGGGAAAATGGGAGAGGTTGTTATTATTGGGTGTTATGAGGATCGGCTGAGATAATGCATGGAGGATTTAGTGAGGGCTTGGTGCATAAAAGGCTCTCCCTCGGTGTGGTGTTATTATCTGCAAACATCATTTCGGCAACGCTTGGATGGCAGGTTGTTATTTTTTGTTGTTATTTTTTTCATTAAGAGGTGAGTACTGAGAAAAGGCAAGCTGTTAAAAGGAAGGATCATGTTTAAAACAACCACCGTTTCCATCCTGTTGACTTGCTGATGGGAAGTAAGATTTCTGCCTGTAAGAGAGGAAGTAGCAGCCTGAGCTGGAGCGTAAGTATAGCTTGGGTTTTCCCTTACTCACCTTATTTTGGTTGACTTCTGTATGTACATTTGGCTGAGTTCATCTTACTTATCCTTACCATGAACCAGCACAACAGTGGCTCTTGGTTTTAGATGTACATTAGAATTGGGGGACTTACCTAGATATGGTGGCACATCCCTATAATTCCAGCACTCCAGAGGCTGAGGAAGGAGGATTGCAAATTTGAGGCCAGCCTGGGCTACATAGTGAGTTCCAGCTTATTTAAAGGTGAGTCCCTGCCTCAAAAAAACAAAACAGAATTGAGGGAACTTAAAAAAACCTAATGCCCACACATGTTAAAAGTCATGTATGTGTGTGTGTGTGTGTGTGTGTGTGTGTGTGTGTGTACACATATATGTATATACCCAAGTAACTAAGGCAAGAGGGATTCCTGTTTCTGTGGTTGTTAGTGAAGTCCTAATTGTTGAGCTGGGTAGTGTTACACAGCTACCTTGCATCTGTAAAACTTCATCCAGATGCATACTTAGGGTGTGTGCACGTTTCTACATGTATAATATACTCCCATAAAAAAAAAAAAACAGACATAAATCCTTTGGTTGAATTTGCACGGAAGACCAATTAAATCAAAATCTTTTGGGGTGGGAACCTGGCTGGCAACAACGTTTCTGTGAAACTACTCAGATAACCACACGTGCAGCTGTGGTGGAGGCACTTCAACCCTTCTTCCCGGCCCCAGAGGGCTCAGGCTTCAGTCTCAGAGCCTGGATCTGGACTCACAGGGGACAGCCCTGGAGCCAGGAGTTAGAAGGACCAGCCTGGGATTTCTTTATCAGGTTCAAGGTCCAAAGGTGATCGGGAGCCCAGGGAATCTGGGTTCAGGATCTGGCACAGCCACTTACAGCTGACCATTCAAGTGACCTCACAGAATTCCTAACTGCCACCCAGGACTCACGCTTAGGTTGGCAGAGATATTCCTCCCACGTATCAAAGGTCTATAAACAAGGCGTTGTGTGTAAAGCTGCCAATTTAAAAGGAGCCTCCAAGGGCAGCAAGCACAGGGCCTGCACGGGTCTGCACCAGGTCCTCTGAGTACATATTACAGCTTCCAGTTTAGTGTTATTATGGGATTGCTGAGTGTGTGCCTTCTCTCCTGGGCTCTTTTCCTTCTGTTTGCCTTGTCCAATTCTGATCTGTTAATTTTTGTTTTATCATTATATTATATTAATTATATTATAGTATTACTATATTCTCTTAGAAGCCTGTTTGTTTTCTAATGAGAGACAGAAAGGGAACAAATATGGATAGGAGGCGAAGTGGGAAGTGGGGAGAAACTGGGAGAAATGGAGGAAAGGAAAACACAGTGAGGATATATTATATGAGAAAAAAATATATCTTCAATTAAAAAATAAAACACAGCAAAAGGAGCCTCACAGAAGTCAGGTCTGAGGGCTGGGTATGGTGGTGCACGCCTTAAATCCCAACACTTGGGAGGTAGAGACAAGCGGGTCTCGGTGAGTCCTGGGCCAGTCCAGCTCACAACCATTTCCAGTTTTAAAGGAGCTAACACCCTTTCCTGGCCCCCATGGGCACCGGGAATGCACATGGTACACAGACAGACATGTGGGCAGAATGCCCATGCACATAAAATAAAATGAATTCTTTCAAAAGTGAGGAGAGAGTCCAGAACTGCAAAAAGATACTCACAGGATGCATATCTGATAAAGGCCTTATATGCAAATACACAAAGAATTCCAACAGTGTAACAGAGAAGACAGAAAATAAACAGAGGAAAGCTTGCTCTCCATCACCTGTCGGTGGGAAATTGCAAACCAAAACAATGGGATACCATTACACACCCTTAGGCCGGCTGAAATCCCAAACACTGACCACCCCAATCGCGCTAAGACAAGGAGAGCAGGAATTGTCACTCACTGCTAGCAGTAACACATGCTGGTACAGTCACTTTGGAAGGTGCTTAGAAAGTTTAGGAAAGTAACCACACTCCTTTAATGAGTGACCCAATGGTCACTAAACGGAGAATGGGTCTACACAGAAACACACACATGGATGTTTCCAGCAGCTTTACTCCTAATTGCCAAACTTAGAGGCAATCGAGAAATGTCCTTCAATAGGTGAGCAGATGAATAACCTTGGTTTGTCCATTTGTGACAATATGATTCAGTGGTAAAAATATGAGCTATGTATAAGGCCCTAAAAGATATGGTGGAACCCTAAATAAGTGTTGTCAAGTGAAAGAAGTAAATGGGAAAAGAGAATGTATAGTATAATTTTGACTACAGGATGCTGTGGAACAATCTTTGTACACTGCAAATATATATTACTCTCATTGGTTAACCAAGAGCTGACTGGCCTATAGCTGGCCAGGAAGAGATTGGGCAGGAGAGTCAGACCAAGAGGATGCTGGGAGAAGAAGGGCAGAGTCTCCAGAGTCACCAACCAGACATAGAGGAAGCAGGACATGTACAAAATTAGGTAACAAGCCATGAGCCACGTGCACCAAGTAAAGGAATAGAAATGGGTTAATTTAAAATGTAAGAGCTGGTTAGTAACAAGCCTAAGCTATCAGCTTGATCATTTATAATTAATAATGAGTCTCTGTGTGGTTATTTGGGAGCCCGTGGTCCCAATGAGAAACTCCTCCTACAACATGACTTCGATTATGTGCAAAGGTAAAACTATAAAGGTAGTAGGATGACTGGTGGTTATGAGGGGCTTGGTGCAAGTAGGGGCTAATAAATGCAGCATAGGTGCCCCTTTTTAAGGACAGTTAAACTATTCTGTATGATGCTATAATGATGGGTATACGATATTACATATTGTCCAAACCTTTAGAACTATAAAACACCAAGAGATAACACTAATACTAACTATGGACTTTACTTTAGTAATGGAATACCAATATTGGTTCGTTAATTGTAACTAAAGTACCATGCTAATTAATATAGGGTGTTAATCAAGGAAACAGCAGAGGAAAGAGGAAGTGTAGAAGAGCCTGTCCTGACTGCTTCATTTTTGCTAAATATAAAACTGCTTTATTCAAGAGAAACAAAATATGCTGTCTACTGTTGACACGTTACTTTGACCAATTATCTTTCCCAGTTAGTTGAATAGGAAGGTATCATTAGAGTGTCTTTGGGTGACAAGAAATGGTACCCTGTAGCCAAATGTGGGCAAAAAGTTTGAAGGTAGGAAGCCTTCAAAGCCATCCCTTAGCTAGAATGTGAACAGCAAGAACAGAGTGGAGCACAATGTGGTTGGTAGGCAGGTTCTCCTTTACAGCTGTAATCATTGAGTACCAGAGGCAGCCGGGGGATAGCGTCTTCCTGAGAAACAAGCCACATTTGTTTCTTATTTTGCCCAAATAACCTAAGCAATCACATAATTCACCCTACATCCTCAACTTCTGCTTCCATTCATCTTATAAGTAGGTTTCTGTGGAGCCTTGTGGTGTCATGTGTTATTACTGACAGCGTTTGCCAACCCATCAGTGAAAAACCACGGTTCCTCATACACGACAGCCCTCCAGTAGTAGTGGGTGTGAGGGACTCTGGGATCAGAGAGGAGAGGCATGGTCCCTGCTTGAGACTGGAAAGTGAAAAATCACACAAAAGCAAGACAAAGAGCAAAGGGTGTGTGTCAGAGCCTACGAGGGTCTAAGAATCACACGGTAGCTGTGCCTGGTGGTGCGGGTCTGTAACTCCAGCTACTCCGGCTGAGGCAGGAGTATTCCAAGTTCAAGGCCTGCTTGGGCAATGTAGAGAGACTGTGCCTCAAAACTAGACAGAGAAAAACAGGGCTAGGAGTGTAGCTCAATGGCACACAACTTGGCTAGCATGCATGAGACCCCCAGTCCAGTGCCCAGCACCAGGAAAACAAACAAATAAAACCAGAAAGGAAGCAGAGAATGGCATTGTAGGTGGGATAGTAGGTGTGGCGAAGACGCCTCCAGGCCAAGCAGGGCAGAATGCTTTTTCTTAGCCCTACTATGCCCAGCTGTTCTTCTGTGGGGAGAAGAGGATGGGGCTGAGTTTAGATTACTGGAGACTCATGTGATGAGTGCCGGGGGCGTTGCTCTCGGGGATGATATCCCTTTTTCTTCTATGAGGTGACTGTGTCTCACAGGTTCTCACCTCCTCTGCTTATTCGAGTCACTTAGTGTGAAGTTGTACCAGCCAAACTTCCAACAATGAAGAGGTGACACTGACCGTTGGAATTGACCGGCCTACTGAGGCAGGAGCAGAAGGAACGTGGAGGCCAGCCTTGGGAAGCAGAGTACTCTACCTGCCAGACTGTCCCTTACTAGTCCCAGCAGAACCCATTGTTTGGTAACAGGAAGCCTAGTTGGGATTCTGTCTGGGAAACAGAAAATGGGTGTTCTTCTCGGCCACCCTCTTCAGCCACCTCCTGCTTCTTTCCAGGAATTCCTATAGAGGCTGTTTCTAAATGACTGGCAACCAGAATCCACAGGATGGCAGAGGCTGAAGACCCTATAGGATACTCTGCTATAATCTCTCCCTTGCCTAACTGACAAAAATGAGCCCCAGAGAGGTTGACCGCTCTGTTCCAAGGGCACACAGCTGGCTCACTGGCTGAGACATGAATCCAGGTTGCCCCTGGCTTACCCCAAGGGTCTTCCCACTGTGAGGTGCTCCAACACCAGCCCTACAACAAGACCCCCATCACCTCTTGCAGAATTTGGCACCCATTTTTTTTTTATTGTTGTAAAGCTTAGAACTAAAACTGTGACTAATTAGAACCAAGTGTTCCCTCACCTTGAAGTCACCAGCTAAAATCCACTGCTCCATGTCCCAGCGCGCCCGAGGCCTTTTGGGTGACAAGCTCAAAGGAAAATTATTGTCTCAACTCAGTCCTCTGTGTCTAGGTCCCCACCAAATGGAAATGGCTTTACTTGGGGAAGAACAAGAGGACAAGATGAGATGAAAAGGAGACACGTTTAAAATGGATAAAAGGAAATCCTTTCTCCCCCCACTGCACACAATTGACCCGGGGAACCCACTGCAGCGGGATATTAAGATCAATGGCGAAGATTTGTGTTTTAAAAGATTAGACATTTCCCATGCATATCATCAACGGGGATATTCAACAGGATGAAAGTGCCAGGGATGAAAGTTCTGGAGCTTCAGTGCCACAGTTGATCGCCAACTGGGCCAGGTAAAAAGGAAAAAATAAAAGTCTCTGGAGCATCTAAGACTTCATAGGAAGGCAGATTTGGGGTATTCCAATTACCACCACGGTGTGACAAAGCACGCCAGGCCAGTCGCGTAAAACAACATGCATTTAATTATGCTCCAGACACAGCAGCTCAGGGATTTGAAGAGGGGGTAGACATGACTCTCATCTCCGCTCAGCAATATCTGAAGCCTCTACTGGGAAGGTTTAACTGGCTGAGGTGATTTGAAACGGGCACTAGAATCTTCCCGGAGCTCCTTTACCCATGTTCCCAGACACCTGATCTGTGATGATAAGAAGTTTCTCACTCATCTGGTACCATCAACGGCACCACCTACGTCGGCTTCATTGAGGGAACAGAAGGAAGAAAGCTGCTAGCAGGAACATTCTCCCTCATTCCTTCTCTCCCTTCATCATTTCAAGAAAATTGGTTCTCCGAGAACCAGGTAGAAGCCACATAGTCATTTATGAACCGTCTGTGGAAATCCTATGATATCAATTCCTCCACATTCTAACAGCAGAAAGCATCGCGTGTGCGCGCACACGTGTGCACACACACACACACACACACACACGCGCACACACACACACACACACACGCACACGCACGCACACATGCACGCACACCCCAGAATTGTGTTCCAAGGCCTCCCTCCCTTCCTCCTTCTTCCCTGTGGGATGGCAATATTACATTGCAGAAGAGCAAAGGAAGCGGGGTAGTGGTTTTTACACTATCTTTGGAAAGTATAGAAGATAAAATCTTCTAGGGAAGGAGCTGGGAATGTGAGACCCCTAAGAACACACAATCCAGTAGAGAAAACCAAAAGATAAACGAAGGATCACTTTACTGTGAAAGGAATCACTGGGTGGTCATGTGACCCATTCCCTCTGCATACTACCGGAACTCAGGAGTCAGTTTTTTTTTTTTTTTTTTCCTCCTGCTGCTGAGACAAATATCTGGGAGAAAGAGTTTAAAGAAGAAAGATTTATTTGCCACACAGCATCAGAGATTGCCATCCATGGCCAGTTGACTGTGCTGTTTCTGGGGTGTGGGAGGCAGAACATCACTGTGCAAGGGTGTGACCAAGCAGGGCCGCTCAGCTCAGGGAGCTAGAGAGCAGAGGGCAAGACATAGAGATGATGGGAGGGAGGGAAGAGCAAGAGGGCATGAGAGAGGATGCTCCTGCCAGCAGGATTCTTCCTTCTGCTTGAGTCCTTCTGAACTCCCAGCCTATGCCCTGATTCCTTCAGTATAGGTCTTCTCCTTTAGCTAACCCTTCCTGGAGATGTTCTCACAGGAAAGCGAGACCTATGCTGACTTATCGCCTGGGTGTGTCTCAATCCAATCAAGAGTAACCATCATACACAGGACCGTTCTCCCTCCCCACTCTTTTTAAAGGAGTCATTCTATCCATTCATCTATTTCGTTTTCCAACTGGTCTGGAACCCGCATTCACCTGCCCAGGTCCAGTGCCTGACAAGTACCAAGGATATAACAGGTGCTCAGCAAATATTAGTTGGCAGATCCACGGAGTAAAATGGTCTTCATGGAGTAGCAGTGGGAGGACTTTCTCCCCACCGGCAGCGACAACTCAGCTTGACAGAGAGATGTTTAAGTGGGTGGTGAAGGCTTTGGAAGGGTGGATAACAGTTTTGCTGACTGAAAAGAGAATGAGAATAAATTCCTGTTGCTAAGTCTCCTCCAAAGGCTTCCAATCGGCAAGGGTAAGTAGGCACAGTCTCATCTCAAGTATGCAGGTTGTCTGGGGCAGCTAGGATGCTCTTGGTTGCAAGCGGCTGAAGATACAGCTCTACAGGGTTGAAAATGAAGTGATGGATCATAGCATCGGACCAGAAGTCCTGAGTCAGGCAGCCTCAAGTCATTCTTCCTTTGGTGATATTTCGTTTGTACTCTAACAAACAAAATTTGCTTGAAGATCAGAGGACAGAGCCAGCCACTAGGTTAAATATAGAGGCCAGGCAGTGGTGGCACACATCTTTAATCCTAGCATTCAGGAGGCAGAGACCCAGTCTGGATCTCTGTGAGTTCAAGGCCACCCTGGACTACATAAGATTAATCCAGTCTAAAAGAGAAACAGAGCCAGCCAGTGGTGGCACACACCTTTAATCCCAGCACTTGGGGGTCACACGCCTTTAATCCCAGCACTAGGAAGGTTGAGACAGGAAGTGATACGGTTGGGCAGAGAAAGGAATATAAGGCAGGAGGAGACAGGAGTTTGGCACCCTTTCAACTGAGGACTTAGGGGCGTTCAGACTGGAGATTCATGGAGACAGGATCGACCCCTCTCAGCTGAAGAGTTGGCGAGGTGGGAAGTGGCTGTGGCTTGTTTCCTCTGATCTTTCAGTATTTACCCCAATATCTGGCTCTGGGTTTTTATTATAAGACCAATTAGGATTTGTGCAACACCTTCCTCAGTGTGTCAGCTTAGCTTAGTGTGTGTGTGTGCAGGTGCGTGTGGAGGCCAGAGGTCAACATGGGATGCTCTCCACTGCCAACTTCCTCTTCTGTTTTCTAACTTATTTACCAAGACAGGCTCTCTCTTTGAACTGGAAACTCATCGTTTAGTTAGACTGGCCGACTACAAGCTGCGGTGTGGTGGTATTGTGTTCCCCAAAATATTGTGTATGCTAATAAACTTATCTGGGGTCAGAGAACAGGACAGCCACAATATTAAACATAGAGGTTAGGCAGTGGTAGCATACGCCTTTAATCCTAGCATTCCAGAGGCAGAAATTCATGTGTTCGAGAATGCACCCAAGCATGGTGACCAACGCCTTTAATCCCAGAAAGCCACACCTTTAATCCCAGGGAGTGGTGGTAGAGAGCGGAGAGATATATAAAGGCGTGAGGACCAGAAACTCGAGGCATTTGGCCTGAGCAGGCATTTGGCCTGGAGAAGCGGCCTGGAGAAGCATGTGGCTGGTTAAGCTTTCAGGCTTCTAGCAGCAGTTCAGCTGAGACCCATTCTGGATGAGGGCTCGGGGCATCCAGTCTGAGGAAACAAGACCAGCTGAGGATTCAGCGAGGTGAGATAGCTGTGGCTTATTCTGTCTCTCTGACCTTCCAGTGTTCACCCCAATAACTGGCTCAGGTTTGGTTTTATTAATAAGAACTTTTTAAGACTCATGCTACACTGCGGGATCAGCCTGTCTCCAGCTGCCAGTCTTGAATTACAGGAATACAATGCCACACACAGC
The DNA here is from genome assembly GCA_902168325.1 of Peromyscus nudipes. Taxonomy (NCBI): domain Eukaryota; kingdom Metazoa; phylum Chordata; class Mammalia; order Rodentia; family Cricetidae; genus Peromyscus; species Peromyscus nudipes. The sequence continues at coordinate 12,637 of CABHPH010106874.1, forward strand.
TTCCTGTGTAGGTCTGGGAATCTGAACTCAGGCCTCATGCTTGTGTACCAAGTAATGTTCTCACTGAGCCACCTCCCTAGCAGCTTAGTTCTTAGGTGGCTATGGGACACACCCACAGGATGCAAACACCCGCACCTCACGTATCTCATGTAGACAAATCCCTGTCCACAAGAGGGACAACTGTTTCTTCTTCTGAGGTAAACCTTTACCATGAGCCCCTTCATGACTTACTTCCCACTCATCCTCTCCTTTCTCGGCCAATATTGCAGCTCTTATGCATGCGTAGTTCTAATCCTCGGAAGAAGGAAAGCCATGTGGTCATGTGTTATAACCCATGGCTTGGATTAGATTTCCTACCTTCTCTCAAGTACATGGTATGAAGAGTCAAGGAGGGTATAAAAAAAAATATTAGAAACCGACCAGGGTTCTATAGGGAAGAAGAAAAGAGGGCTGAGCTGCAATGGTGTATTCGACAACAAGCCTGGAGAAAGGTCAATAAATGACATTCAGCATTTAAAATTAAAAAAATATATATATATAATTGAATGAATACTACGAATGTAATCTATGAATACCACAAATGTGATTAATATCATGAGTGTAATTAATAAATATCATGAGTGTAATTTAAAAAATAAATAAATAAATAAATTTAAAAAAAAAAGAAAGGTAAGATTCTGGTTCTGTTTGGTGGTTTTTCCTCTCCCAAGTTCATGTGGAAATGCTATACTATCAATAAGTGGGACATTTAAGGGGTAATAAGACCATAGAACCTCCCTGGTGATGAACATTTGCCTAATATGCATGAAGGCCTTGGATTCTACCCCCAGGAGGAGGGAAAAAAGCTACCCAGTTCCCAGATACACTTTCAAGGCAATATAACTTGAAGATAGGCCCAAGTTGTCTTGTGGATAAAATATTGCCTAATGCCTTTACTTTCTGTTTCTCTCCCTTGTTCTTCTACATCACTAGTCAGTTAACAAAACAAACACAGTATCAGTAAAGAAGTGTCATGTACAGGGTGTACATATGGATATAGTTTATATATATATAAAAACCTTCTGATTAGACCTGAGGGTACCTCAGGTAAACAGCTACTCCATGATGTCCTGGTCACTTGTAGCTGCTCACCACTTGAGACAGGTTCCTTCTGGTGCTGTGTCCTTGGTCTGGCCTGATTCTTCTTTCTAGTACATTCTTACTCTATGGCAGACATCAAAGAATGACTCTTCTGACCTCTATCCTATCTTTCTAGTAATCTAGTTGAAGAGACTGGAAACAAACAAAAAAGATACTTCCTAGACTCACTTGCAGCTAGGGTGTGGATCTGAAATACACACTGAAGTCATCCAAATGTCTTCAATGAGATTTGACAGGCAGATGCAAAGCAGAAGCTTTCTACTGTCATTGCAGGCAAATGAGGTTAGGGGAGTCAACAATAAAAAACAGTTCCTGGTGCTGGACTTGGTATCTCTTCCCAATGGCAAATCATCAGTTCTGAGGGGGTGGGAGGCAGCCGCAGAAGCAACAGCATGATTTCTGGATCGTGATTACTGTGGTCAGCCCCTGAACTCAATACACCCTGGGCAGCCGCCTTATTTCCATCTCTCCAGTCCTTCCCACAGTTGCATAAGCCCTTGCTTGAGTCTTAGAACTAAATCTTTCTCTGCTCAAAATACTCAACGTGGTTTCTGTTCCTGTACTAAACCCCGATGAGTTATCCAACTCATATTCAGCCTTTCAAATAAGTCTGGGTCCTATCCCTGAGCCATGATCAGCTTGGCTAAGTGCCCCCTTTAAATTCCCACGATGCCCTGCTTTGTCAGACCATGTCTTTCTATGTTCTTGACAAGTGCTGGGTTCACATCATTGCTCTTGGTTTTTTTTTGTTTTGGGGTGCTAGTTTGGGAATCCACGGCCTTGAATCAGAACCCAGTTTAGTGTCAAGACTTAGGCTCTGGTCACTGGTAAGTGGGCAGAGAGAATGTAAGAGCCAGAGGATGGTGAAATGCATAGCAGAAAGATGTCTTCTGGTCATTTGCATACATGAACTCAGGGCAACTGTGATTATCTACACAAGGCCTATGCAAGATTAGGCCCACCAATGTTTCATCATGGAGGGGAGGAGGGTGTTAGAGAGGACAATGGGCTGTGAAACATCTATAGTTTATAAATGTATGAATTGGTCAATTCAAGAAAATTTTAACCATCAAGTTCTGAAATCTACTATAAGGAATACTCTCCCTCACGCCTAGTCCGCTAAACCCAAGCACTAAATTACATCCAGATTTCAACTGGGTTCTAGATGAGTCCAGCATCCTCGGCTCCCCCCTCTTTTCACCTCCATGAGAAGAAACCACAGCAGAACTGAAGGGGCTCCACTGAACCAAGGGAATCAATGCTTGTGAGATTTACCACCTCCTGGTTCTGTGCCCCTGTTTATGACCAGTCATGGCTAGGCTCCCAGCTCACTGCCAGGCTTGCAATTGATGGGCATGTAGGCCTTGAGGTCAGGAAATCCAAATAGGAAGATAGACAGCCCCTCTGTGAGTTACGTAGCTCGTCTGAACCACCACTTCTTCATCTTCAAAATAGGGATAATAATATCTAATCTTCCAGAATTCTTGGGGAAAAGAAATTCCATATATAAAAATGTTAGCATGATACGTATAGGGGAAGCGCTTGATTCTCACCCATTGCTGTTATTAGAGCTGGTTAATTGGAGTTACTGGTCCTGCATTTTACTACTGCTCTATTGAGTTAGGTGTTCCCCGTAGTCCGTGCAGACTCAACTTCAAGTATCCTAAATGCATTTATTTCTTGTTCTGACAGTTCCACTTTACACACTGATGTGATGAATACCTTTTTGCAGAAGGTCCATGGGGCTCAAGTTTGTAGCTGTCTGTACTGAAAAAAAAAAAAAAAAAACAACCAAAAACCAAAACTGTTTTTTTTTCCCAGTGGTTCTTAGCCCTAGATGAAAATGAGAATTACCCAGAGAATCAAAAATCAACCAGCAACAAAAGAACCCTGAAAACAGTATCTACGGCCCTCAACCAGAAATCCCCGTTCCACAGGGCCCAAGGTTGAGGGGGTTCTTAAAGGTCCCTGGGTGATTGTAACTTGCAGCTGAGAGCTGTTGATCAATGTGGGAAAGATTAATACTCCACAACCTTGGGGAGAAATGGAAAGCTGCTTTTTACCCTTTTATAATCTTCCCTGTGGTGTGGGAGGGGAGAGGTCGGAAGATTAGAATGGGATTACTGGGCTTGCATGTGCAGAAGACATTTTCATTATCAACCCCGGAACGTGGCTCACGTGTCTCCTCTGCTTGGTCTCGGGGTTTCTCATCGGAAAGTGGCTGGGAAGGGGATTGAACGAAGATGCTGCGGACATGTGAGGAGCTTGGCTGGAGATACCCGGGAGCGCCAGGTTGGCTGTGGCTGGCTGGCTTGTGCCAGCACCCATGCACACAGGTGACTGAGGATGCCAGCTGTATGCCCTTTGGTCGGGGCAAGTGACGAGCCCTGCTTTGGCATTCGATTTAGTACTAAGTGCCAAAGATAACTGGTGACAGCTGGTGTGTGCCCAGGAGTAAAATGCAAACACCCCAGAAAACTGGGGAAACAGGAATGTGGAACGAACCTTAGAAAAAGCAAGCGACAGTCATGAAAGTGTGGCCATTTTTGGTACTAAACATGGTTCCCATCCCTTCACCCTACAAATTTGATTAACTTCTAATGCCAGCTCTATTAGATAGTGAAGTATTTCGAACTCTTTCTTACGGACCTGAAGGAGGACTGGGAGTCGGCCAGTGAGTTGCCCAATAGTGCAAGGTGAGTAAGGGCAAAGCCAAAAATTTGGGCTCACGCTGTATTTGACAAAGCGGGGTCAAGCTCATAAGGTAAGTTCACTGCAGCTGCTACTCATTCGTTCAGTCTGCGAAGCTGAGGAATAGACTGTGGAAAGTGTGTGTAGTTAGCACACCATTCCGGTCTCAGTTATCTATATATTCAATAGTATACAGAGAACCTGGCATGGTGGCATGAGTCTGTAACCTCAGCACTCAAGAGATGGAGGCAGGAGGATCCTCTAGACTTCAAGGTTAGACTGTCTCAAAAGCAAACAAGCAAACAAATAGCCAAGAAGTAAATAAATAGTATACAAAGGCTGCCTGCTCACCCAGTCCTATAGCATTGAGAATAATGCGTTTGTGATTCAAAATGCATAACTCTTCCCCATGATAAGATATAAAACTAATATTTTTTTGGGGGGAGGCAGGGTTTGAGACAGAGCTTCTCTGTGTAACAGCCCTGGCTGTCCTGGAACTCACTCTGTAGACCTGGTTGGTTTGGAACTCACAGAGATCTGCCTGCCTCTGCCTCCAGAGTGCTAGGATTAAAAGTGTGGTGTGCTCCACCATGTCTGGCAAACTAATACTTTTTAAATTTATAGAATGCCATAGATTTTTAAATGAGATAAGTAGCCTTATCCTCCAAATTTTCAACAATCAATAACCATAACTTGAACAATAATTTGATTTTCATGAAGTTGACTGTAGAAATATGTCTAAAATATAGAAGTTATCAGAAGTGTGATGTTTGTTTAAGTGGCTTTATGGAGGGACAAGTTGGTAGAGTCCTAAGTACTTAAAAATTTTATCTTTGGAGGTGGGCATGGTGGCGCACGCCTTTAATTCAAGCACTCCAGAGGCAGAGGCAGGTGGATCTCTGTGATTTTGAGGCCAACCTGGTCTACAAACCAAGTTCCAGGTCAGCCAGGGATACATAACGGGACACTGTTTAAAAAAAAAATGAAAACAATAACAACATTGTATCTTTGGACAGGTAGGATGGTTCAGCAGGCAAAGAGCTTGCCAAGTAGACCTGCTAGCCTGAGTGGGATCCCAGGAACCCTGGGTAGAAGGAGAGCTCTGATTGCCACGTAAGCACCCTGGTATAATTTTTTTTTTTTTGAGACAGGGTTTCTCTGTGTAGCTTAGCGCCTTTCCTGGAACTCACTTGGTAGCCCAGGCTGGCTGGCCTCGAACTCACAAAGATCCGCCTGGCTCTGCCTCCCAAGTGCTGGGATTAAACATGTGCGCCACCACCGCCTGGCGCACCCTGGTATAATTGGACCAGGACACACACCTACAGCACTAATAACAAATATGATTATGTTTAAAATATTTGTATGGGCTGGTATAGTATTTATCAGTGATAGATCACTTTCCTTGGATGTGCAAGCCTTGGGTTCAAACCCCAGTGCCAACATACACACACTGGATCTTTTGAAAATACGTGGTCTAGTTCTCTGTATAATACACGGAAACCCAGAGGAAAATCAATTTTAAAACTTAAGTTTTAATTAGATTATGTGTTTATTGTGTGTACACATTCATGTGTGTGGGCTTATACTCACGTATGTCTGCATGTTTGGAGGCCAGAGGCCAGAGCTGAGTGTCTTCCTCTATTGTTCTCCATCTTGATTTTTGAGACAGGGTCTCTCACTGAAACTGGAGCTCACCAATGTGACTAGACTGGCCAGTCCACAAGTCAAGGGAATCCCCAGCATTGGGGTTATAGGTATTCACCACACCCAGCTTTTAGTGGGTGTCAGAGAGCTGAACTAAAGTCCTTTGTTTGCAGGGCAGGTGCTTTATGACTGACTGAGTAATCTCTCTAGCCCCTAAAGTAATCTGGAAACTGGGAAATAAAAATCATATATATTTATGACTAAAATGTGTTGTTTGGATATATCTATAGCTTCTGGGATGGTAAAAATCAAGCAATTTTAGCATATGTAACACAAGCTTATCTTTTTTTTTTTTTTTTTGACAAGGTTTCCAGGCTGGCCTCTAACTTGATAGCAGGAAAAGATAGACGACCTTTAGCTTTGGATCTTCCTGGCTCCTCCTCTGAGTGCTGGGGTTATAGGTATGAACAGCATGCCTAGTTTTAGGTGGTATTAGGGACTGAACCTATGTCTTTTTGTTTGCTAGGCAACCAATTGAGCTACATTTCCAGCCCACATGCTTATCGTGTGTGTGTGTGTATGTGTGTGTGTGTGTGTGTGTGTAAGCACACGTGCGCGCATGTGTGGTAAGAACACTTAAAATCTATTCTCAGCAATTTATAATTATATATATTATTATTAACTGTAATAATCATGAAGTATAAAAGTATTGATTTCTATACCCTCTTTGTGGACTAATACATCCAGTGAGTTGTTTTGCTGCCAGTTTCTTTATCTGATTATTCCAAGTATTAAATGAGGTAAAATATATGAATTATTTAGCAACCTAAGATATGTTAAATATTCAGCATAATTTAAAAAACTATTCTGTTTTTAGATTTATTTTTCTGTGTATGTGTGTTTTGCCTGCATGTATGCATGCATGTGCACCACGTGTGTGCTTGGTACCCACGGAAGTCAGACGAGGGCATCAGATCTCCTGGAACTAGAGTTACAGACGGTTGTGAGCCACTGCGTGGGTACTGGATTGAACCCATGTCCTCTGCAAGAGCAGACAATGCTCTTTTTTTTTTTTTTCGAGACAGGGTTTCTCTGTGTAGCTTTGCGCCTTTCCTGGAACTCACTCTGTAGACCAAGCTGGCCTCGAACTCACAGAGATACGCCTGGCTCTGCCTCCCGAGTGCTGGGACTAAAGGCATGCGCCACCACTGCCCAGCTGACAATGCTCTTTTTAAAAGAAACTTTATTTTTTATTTATTCTTTGTGTCTTTCACATCCCACCCATCTGCCCTCTGCTCCTGAGACCCCTCCCCAATAAAACAAAAATAAAATTTAAGATAAAAAAGGAAAAAAAGAGAAAAATTTCGTCATGGAAGCTGCAGTGTGACACAGTGAGTCATGCAGTAAACCCCTTTATCCATACAACTTTACATTCAGGCCTTCATCACAAAGAGTTATTGATTCGGTTCTAGGCGCCTGATCTCTGCGGCACTGTCGACACTGGGTCCTCACTGGGGCTCTCCCTGGACATCCTGTTGCTGCCCTGTGTCGTGGAGCTCCTGTAGCCCTGCAGATCACAGATGGGGTGGATGTAGGCCAACACTAAACCCTGGTTCTGGGCCTGGGGAGTTGGAGGGTTGGTCAGTCCTCCAGCTCTCCTCTGTCTCCATTACCAGGGTGAGTTTTCCGGCCTTGCCCTGACTCGTTCACCCCTTGCAGCGATAAGCAAGGGGTGGGGCCAGGTCTCAGCTCTCAGGCTTTCAAGCCCTCAGGGTCGGTTCTGCCATGCCTACACCTTCAGGGGCCAGCTCTACTGTGTTGCCCAGGCTAGTGTAGGGGCCACTCCCCCCGAGTGCTGCAAGCTGACGGGAGCAGGAACAGCTCTCCTCCTACTCCTATGACCTCAGAGCCAGGTCTCCCACCTGAGGGTGGATGATATCTCCCCCACCCCGCCCCCGCCCATGCCACCAAATAACCTATGAGTAATGGGGACAACTCTCCTATCTGCCTCAGGTGTTGATGGGGGTGGGGGTGGGGGCAGACAATGTTCTTAACTGTTGAGCCATCGCTCCAGCCCCAGTGAGCATATTTTTAAATAATCTTTAAAGAAATATACGAGGAAAGGCAAATTTAAAATAATACAAAAAGGTATACATGCTTATTTTGTCACTTTTTGGTTTTGTTTTTGGACACAGACTGCCAGTGTAGCCCAGGTCGTCCTCAAACTCAGAGTCCTCCTGCGGTACCTCTAGAGTGTTGGATTTAAAGGTCCGAGCCACACCCAGCCAATGTTTCCTTCCATTACTACAGGTTATTACTTGGGATCTTCAAGCAAAAGTCAGGTTTTTAATATTGATCAAGAAGCGAGGTCGACAGAGCAATGGATGGCAAAATTCTGGTCAGAACCAAGTGTAACAGCACGAGTATTCTGGCTCAATTCCAGCGTGAGTGGTTCACATTCTCCAACTTCAAAATAATTTTTATTATTAGCCAACACTTGTCCATCCCAGCAACATACACAACACATAAAGTGTAGAGGCCTCCCTTGGCATGTTGGCAGGCTGTACATATTTTCCACTCAGGATTCCTTCCCTTTTCTGACGGCTGTGGCATAGTTTTTCACCCTCCACGAATTCCAAGCCTAGGATGTTTGTAGATCTTGAGTGCCCAGCAGTTACTAAGAACAAAAGAGATGAAATATGAACACCTATAGAATTCTATAGAGAGCGGAGCAACTCACATTTTTAAACATTTATTAATAGCCGTGGTGTCCATGAAGAGACGGTTTACTCCTTTTTAAACTTTGTGACCGAGATTAAAACAGTTTCATTAGCGTCCACAAAGCCTGTTGATAGACAGAAGGTGGCTTTTCTGCCCGTACAAATGGCACAGAAAATGACAGGAAGACCCAACAGACCTCAACCTCTGAGGCCAGTCCCAAGTCTTTCAAGTATCCTTAGGGGCCCTCTCCCTATTTCGAATTTTTTCCCAACGGAAGA
>CABHPH010106894.1:0-16913 GCA_902168325.1 Peromyscus nudipes
GGCCCATGCTTAAGTCATGAGAGGGCAGCAGAAAGCTGCTGCTGCCGCCTGCCACCTTACAGGACCTGAGTGGCCTGTGGAGGCCTCCCTCATAGAGCCGGCTCACCTTTCCCCCCCAAGTTCAGTCATCCCCTCACCTGAAACTCCACAGCTCTCTTGCTGGCCAGGTCTGCCTTGTTACCCGCGAGTGCGATGACGATGTTGGGGCTGGCCTGCCTCTGTAACTCTTTCACCCAATTCTTAGCCCGTGCAAATGTATCCTGAGGAGACAGGGTCAAAGTGTCAAAGGGACAGGAGACATTCTACTCTGGGCCACTCACTCTGGCAGTCAAAGGCATCGGATAAGCCATCTAAAGAGTCTAGTGAGAGCCGGGCAGTGGTGGCCACGCCTTTAATCTCAGTACTTGGGAGGCAGAGCCAGGCAGATCTCTGTGAGTTCGAGGCCAGCCTGGGCTACCAAGTGAGTTCCAGGAAAGGTGCAAAGCTACACAGAGAAACCCTGTCTCGAAAAGACAAAAAAAAAAGAAAAGAAAAACAAAACAAAACAAAACAGATTCTCATGAGAGCATCCCGATGAACAGGAAATCTGCCCATATTCCAGTTGGGAATAGAAGTCTCAGAGGGAGGCCTGAAATGTGAATTATCATCCAATTCTTGGGGCTTTACAGAAATGAAGGGCAAGGAGTAAAGGAAGGAAAATCTTTACTGTGTTGGTGATGTCATAGACCACGATGGCTGCCTGGGCCCCCCGATAGTACATGGGGGCCAGGCTGTGGTATCGCTCCTGTCCAGCTGTGTCCCAGATCTCAAACTTGACCGTGGTGTCGTCTAAGCAGACAGTCTGTGTGAGGAAAGCCGCTGTAAGAAAAAGGTGGTGTCATGAGGCAAGGAGGAACTGGAAACCACCTGCCTTATTTTCCGTTGCTGGTTCTGGCATGTAGAAGCCTGTCCACACTGGGCAGGTGAGGCCGGCACTCCTGTGTTCTTTCAGGGAAGTGCCTACACTGAGCCATTTGAGAGCCACCCTGCAAAGCACAGCAAGGGCCAGATAAGGGAGGCCCAGGGGAACCCTGAGGCCAAGCCCCAAAGGGTGAGACGCCCCTTGGCCTTCCTTCCACTGTCCTTCACAGACCCACTTCAGCTCAAGGGTGACTGTGACCTTCAGTTTCAGGAAGGCATGCTCACTGGGAAATAGACACTGTCACACTGCCAGGCTGCGGCTGGATGACTGGCTTTCCAACCACCCCTGCCACCTCCAGGCACTCCAGCGAGCCAGGTGGCACTCTAGCTAGCCACCATCCCTGCAGTGACCCAGAATCATTCCTGTATGGCCAGCCTGTGGTCTGAATACAGACTCTACTTGAGATGGGAACAGGGCACTGGAACAAATATGCTTTGAAGGAGAATCCTGGAGCTGGGACAGACAGGTAGGGTTCCCCACACCCTGGACCCAGCAGAGGACTATGATAGCTCTGTGAGGAGCCTGGACCTCCACCTCACTTCCCCCTCTACAGCTCCTGACAGTGCTGAGGAGGCAGAGAGGAGACTGCTGACATGGCCCATTCTGTTTCCAGCTGCCTGGAAACCTCCTACCAATCAAGAGAGGGGAGAAAGATGACTCAAGTCCACGGTGGCCCTGGCCTTCAGGTTCACAGTGACTACGGATGCAAGAGGCTGAGTCCAGACCCTTATTTACATCCTAAATGCTGACCAATAGGAATCAGTGACACATTCTGAGCTCCAGAAAGGGTAAAGGTCAGCAGGAGAGACCAGGAAATGCTTACTGCCTTACAGAACAAAAAGGACCCTCTGAGAGGTCCTTCTGATGCCAGGTCAGTGGAAGGGGTAGTCATATCCACACAAATAATAAAGAGGCTGGACCAGAACAGGAAGCCAGTTTTCAATCCCTAGCTAATTCTTAGCAGTCATGCTTTTTGGAATGAAGCATGAAGACTGACTGCTGGATTCAATTCCGGGCCACTGAGGAATGCTCCCAGGCCAGACAGATTTAGTTTCCGCACAAACAGCTTTCCTTCTTCTTAAGGCACCCTGGCCTCCCCAACTCCCTGGGCTCACTCACCTCCAATGGTGCTCTCCTGGTACTCGTGGAACTGTCCCTTGACAAAGCGGAGGACGAGGCTGGATTTGCCCACTGCAGACTCCCCCAAGAGGACCAGCTTAAACTGACAGATCTTGTTGCCAGCAGCTGGTCCATTGGGTCGTGCTGCACCTCCCCGACCCGCCATGGCCCAATGCTTGGTAGCAGTACCAGTGAGCGTGGGGGTGGGGCCAGTGCTAGGCAAAGAGGCACTTAATGGGGAGGGAGGCCTCCAACTGCAGGGAAGAAATAAGAAGTGGAGGTTAGAAGGAGACTGCCAAGAGTGCCCTCCCAAAATCACAATATTCTCCCTTGCCCTCCCTGATGACCAGGATGATTGATCTTGCCCCTGAACTCCCAGCCCTTCCCACAAGGGTTGAGCTGAAGTATTCACTAGACTGAACTGCACATCTCCTGGATTTACAACTGGCAGAGAGGTACAGAGCTAAGTGGCTTCCCAACTTTAGGTTCCTGGATCCTGGGCAAACACTAGGACTTCCCTCTCTCAAATACATACATTCACTTATAAAACACAGGCGAGGAATGGATGGATGCCAGCATGAGTCAATAGGCTCTTTGGGCTCCACCCCCCAAAAAAGGGCCCAGAAAGACACTAGGATTTAGGTCAACAAACAATAAGCTTGTAGTCTTGGGTTAGGACCACAGTCTGCTCTGGGCAGAAGCAGAGTGTGTGGGGAGGTGGGTGAAGGCACAGTGAGTCCTGGCAGTGAGCTCCTGAGATAAGATGCTTATGGGCACACAGCGACCAAGGCCCGGCCAGAGCAAGTTCTTATCAAAACAACTAGGCTTGCACCACGCAGAAGAATCGACTTTCTTGGTCTGAGGCTGGACTGGATGTACCAGAATCAAAGCAATGTTCTCTCGCTTGTCTTCAGCCTCTTTCCCCAGTCTTCTCATTTTGGATGGGCCAGAAGTCTCACACACATTAAAAAACAAACCACACAGAAAAACAAACATGCTCTGAAGCCAGAGCTCTGCTCCCAGTCTCCACTGCCAACTCTCCCTTTGAAATAGAGACCTCGCCTCCATTCTCTACTGGCAGAGGCAGAGGGTGACACAAAGGAAGCCTAAGGGGAAGGCAGGGGTGGAGGCAAACATGAGACACTGAGACCTGCACCCCTCGCAGCTGGTGCTCCAGCCCTGATTCACCACTCAGCTTCAGAGGCTCAAGCTTTTTGGAAGCTTCGGAACTGTACAGAAGGATGAGAAGCCTCTAGAAGACACAGAGCAGAAGACAGCAGAACACACACAGGGAGAGAGCTGCCCTGCCCTGAGCAGGACAGTGTATCCGCTACGTCAAGGGACAGGAGTGTGATGAACAGAGGGCCTTGGGAAGCTAGTGCTCTGTGCCCCTGCAAGAAGCTGACAGCAAAGGGCCTGCTTTGTTCAGCCTCAAATCCTTTTCCACATCCAGGATCTCCCAGCAACTCATTTAAAAAGTGAGCTTCAGGAAGAATGATTCACTAACCAGGAACAACGGTTTCCTTTCTGGGCAGCACCAAAGGAAAAAAGCTTTGAAATGGGGGCCACCTCTTCCCCAAAAGTACAAGGAAGGAAGTAGGAGGGGGCAGTCTTCAAGCTGACTACTAACCAGAAATGTCATTTAAAGACGCCATAGGTAAGATGCTTTCTCATTCACCCTGAACAAGGAAGACAAGGCCTGTGCAGTTTCATCGGGACTTCCTCACAATGCTCATGTGTGTTCTAGGAACTCAGAGTGCTTACCCCAGGAAATCATTCTAAAAGGAGCCAGCATTCATAGAGAGACTACTGCACTATTATCTTGAGCTTTAACACAACCTTCCATTTTTACAGATATAACTTGACAGCATTAAGAGCCCTGCTCAAGGCCACCCAGTATACAAGTGACAGAGCCAGGATACATCTTGGGTTCCTACACATACGCTCAGTTGTTATCAGGCTGTTCTCCCCGCTTGGGAAGAACAATGAGGCCACACCCAGCCGTGGTGTTTGGGTTTGGGGAGCTGCAGCAGTTCTGTGGGCTCTGCAAGGTCTGGTTCCAGCAAAAGTAACCCTGATCCTATAGTCCTTGAGTTCTCCCAAGTATGGGAGGGGCCACCCCATCCGAGGCAAAGCTTCAGCCACTGAAGGAAAACCACGGTGGAATTACAAGTCAGTGATTACCCTGAGAGCACATGACACAGGGCAAACCATTGGGCTGGAGTACAAGAGAAGAATGAGGGAGTGGGGCCAGGGGACAGACAAGCAAGACCCTGGCTGCAAAAAAACCAAAGCAGCTGTAAAGGGGCGATGGTTATGGGCATGGGCAGCAACCCTCACCTTCTAGATGAGAAAAACAGACGTAGCCAAGTCTAGTCCCTACCAAACCCACAGCTTTGCAAACCTGCCCAGACAGAATGTTCTCAACCTTGTCTGTGTGTTGAAGCCATTTGTGGCTGGCCTGCAGAGCTGCCCAGGCTCAGAACAGCGATCTGCAGGTGCCACTGAAGCACACCAGGGACAGAGCAGCTGGAACGGAGCAAATGAGCAGACACCGGACTGCAGTGCCCTGAGTGTGACTGTCTCCTCCCACTCAGGGTTATCTCATAAAAGCCACCTGAGCTAAGGGAAACCAGGACTTAGTGATGAGGCACATCAGCGTTAATGTCAGTGTTCCCCCAGAACGCAACTTCTCCACAGATGCTGGTGAGCAGACCCTGGCTTCCCTAGTCAACTGAAACAAGTTCTACCCAGCTGGCCTAAACTGGCTGCTGACATGTCCTTCCTGATCACTGGTCCTGCCTCCAGAAACACCTGAGCAGGTGCTCACGGCACTTTTTATGGTCTGCTGCCTCGTGGTTTTCCTGGCCCCCAGAAGGGATCACATGAGCAGAAGTGTCTGACCTTTTCAGCCAATAAAGCACTAAGCAAGACAATTTTTATCATGAAGTAATGCAGAGATAAGAACATGTCTGAGACACATAAAGGCAACACCCAGCTTCCAAGAAGGCTTACACCCCTCTCCGAGACTGGAAAACCAGAAGATATAACCCTGGCAGGTGGTAATAGTGAATGAATTCATGGACTAAGCTGTCCTGCTGTGTGTGTGTGTGTGTGTGTGTGTGTGTGTGTGTGTGTGTGTGTGTGTGTCTGTGTCCTGAACTAGTTGCAAAGATATTTTAGATCAAGTGATGGAATAATTTTAAGTTGTCTTGGAGTCAAAAAACAAATCCTGCAGCCAGGTGGTGGTGGCACACGCCTTTAATCCCAGCACTCAGGAGGCAGAGGCAGGTGGATCTCTGTGAGTTCAAGGCCAGCCTGGGGTACAGAGTGAGTTCCAGGATAGACTCCAAAGCTACACAGAGAAATCCTGTCTCAAAAAACCAAAATAAATAAATAAATAACATAAAACCCTGCTTAAGAGCCGATCACCATTTAAGCTGCTTGTAGGAGACAGGATGAGTCAACAATCTTTCTCCCTGAGTGTCTGGCAATGGTGGAGCTTCAGGCCCATGGCAAAGGACTCTCAAGACCCACTTCCCAACCTTCTAAATAAAAATCCTGCTTCATTCACGGACCACAAGAATGGGCACCAGCCCCAACTTCATGCCTTCCATGGGAAAGGGAGCATGTGCAAGGACTTGGGGTTACTCTAATTAAAAGAAAAAGCATGTCTTTTCCCATAGTGCTCACAAAAGGGCAGAGGGAACCAGGTCCTTCAACACTCCAGCTCTGCACAGGCCAAAGAAGGACAAGAAACAGGAAGAGCTGAGCGCTGCTCTTCCCTGTGCTGGCCTGCCTGTATGTACTCTGGGGGTCACAGGTCTGTGGCCACTTTTCTCATCAGAATCCACATTAAACCAACTACATCAGTCTCTAGAGGCAGAGTCCGGAACTCAAGCCTTAAAAATCAGCTTCCCAGTTGGGTGCAGAGGAGCATGCATTTCATCCCAGCACTGGGAGGCAGAGGCAGGAGGAACTCTGTGAGGTCAGAGGCCAGCCTGGGCTACATAGTAAGACCCTGTCTCAAATAAATAAACAGAAGTAGCTGACTAAACACAGGGCTACAGCTGGTAAGGGAAGGCTTGCAGATCCACACTGTGCTCGGACAGGCAGTCGAGCTAGGGCAGGGCCCCGCTAAACTGAAGCCTTCAAGAAACCAAGTGCTGTGGTAATGCTGCCCCTCCCCAGCCCCTGTGAGACATGACCATGCTTCTCTCCTCTACTCCATACACTGGCTTCACACTGCTGTCCTTGCTGGCTTCACAAGGTCTAGCAATTCCAGCTGGTGGGTGTCTCTGGTGCTTCCTGTTTGCTTTAGAGACTTCCTCTAGCTGCAAGTGAGCACAGTCTGGATTGGGAGCAGATTAGAGAAAGCAGACTGTAGGCCAGAAGGTGGGTGGAGATGCAGTCACTTAAGGTTAGCTGCTGGGTGAGGGAGTGGAACAGGACTGAGAACCAAGTGGCCTGCCCAGAGCTCCAGGGAGGTGGTCTAGCTATCCTTTACTCTGTGGAAAACAGCAAGAGTTCAGCTGGAGAAAGCACAGCGCCTCCTGAACCCTGTTAGCTAAGAGAAGGAGAGGTAACTGGGTTCAAAGGCTAAGGGGGCAGATATTAAAAGGGAGCCAAATGGAGCCAAGGATCGTGTCAGAGGCTCAGGTGACGACTGACCCATAGTCTCAAGAGTCACAGTTCATTCCCGCAGGGAAACCACTGCTAAGGTACACTGGAGCCCAGGGCAGCTCTCAGCAGGACCGCCAGGCTGTAGAGTCAGAGGAAAGAAGAGACAGCAGCTGTCTGGAGCCCCCATCTCCTCACCCAACCTCAGCATGACGAGAAGGACACTGGCTCCAGCTTTGGTCAGCTGGTTAGTTCTGTGACCTTGGCCAAGTCACACAAGTGGTCACTGTCAGCTTTAGTTTCTTATCTGCAAAATGGTATTATTTAATGCTAATTGCATTGGGTTGCTGTAAAGGTTAAATAAACATAGGGTATCCAACACAGAATTAAGAGGAAGGTAAGGTTCCCAGTGGCATGCTTATTAAACTACAGGCTAGCTACTTAATCAACTCTGACTCCTTGGCTGTCAGACCTTAGAGGGCCACATAGACCTAATCCTAACTATGTCAATTACAGAGAAGGAAGATGAGGTGAGGTGAGGTGACTTGCCCAGAGAAACACAACAAGGTGATGGCAGAGCCCAAACCCATGACTTGTAACTTAGGAAAGGCTAAGAGATGAAAGAAAATCCACCATTACCAACATATTCACATCTACTACGGATAACAAGGAGTCAATTTTCAATGTGTGGTTTATACTTATTTATTTATCATGGATGTGTGTGTATATGCCATTGCATATATATAGAGGTCAGAGAACAACTTTCAGGAGTCAGTTCTCTCCATCCACCATGTAGCTCCTGGGGACTGAGCTCAGGCCATCAGGCGTGGTAAAAAGTGCTTTTACCTGTGGAGCCATCTCAACAGCCCTAAGTATGCTTCAATAAAATAATAGCTTTTAGCAGGGACACACTTTTTAAAATTAGTTAAAATTTTTAGCTAGTTATATACTTTATATTTGTAAATTTAACTAAGTATATAAACTTCTTTGTATATGAAAGTTACAGGTTAACAGACAAAATACTTTTGGTATAGAATTTGCATAAAACAATGAAAAACTAAAGCTTAGAAATGATAAGGTGAAGGCCGGGCGGTGGTGGCGCATGCCTTTAATCCCAGCACTCAGGAGGCAGAGCCAGGCGGATCTCTGTGAGTTCGAGGCCAGCCTGGTCTACAGAGTGAGATCCAGGACAGGTACCAAAGCTACACAGGGAAAGTCTGTCTCGGAAACAAAACAAAAACAAACAAACAAAAAAAAAAAAAAAGAAAGAAAGAAAGAAATGATTCGGTGAGCTGGGAGTGGCAGCATACACCTTTAATCCTAGCACTTGGAAAGCAGAGTTCTGTGAATTTGAGATCAGCCTCGTCTACACAGCAAGTTCCAGGGCTACATAGTTAAGCCAAAAAATAAAAAATAAAACAAAATATATATGGAACCAATTTCCTCTCCTGTATATAAACCATTTTTAGCTTTTCTCTAGTATGAAAAGATTCAGAACACTAATACAATAAAAAAAAAGATACTGCCTAAATTGGAAAATGATCAAGAGAACAAAGACACCCAAATGTTAATAAGGGACAGGATGAGCTTTTATATAAAAATAATTGTTTAATGTATGTTAAAGCTGTGTTTACTGTCTAGACTTAAAACTATGGGCTAGAGAATTGTGAAACTGTTTAAATATTCCTAAAAGAAGAAGCCAGCATGTTTTTACTGAGGAGAAAGAGGTTACAGTGATGTGATGCTCTAATCCCACCTGCCCAGGCTATCTGCAGAGGGAAAAAAGTTGGGGGATCAGGGGAGGGGAACAGAATAAGGTGTAGGACTCTGGTACTGTTGTACTGGGGCCATGTCTCACCTGCAGAGTGAACAGAAAAGCTTGGCCCTGACACCAGGCACTCTACAGTCCAGGCTGAGCTCTGGGAAGGACTTTTATGGGAAGCCATTGAGCAGCTGACTTAGGGGAGGAGATGCAGGAAGTGAAGGGGTGCTTATGTTACAAAGCTACAGAAGATGACTTGGAACCATGTGAGCACCCTAGAGGTATGCTCAGCATCAACTGGGTTCCCCACCACTGGGACAGACAGAACCCCCTACCTGCCCAGGCCACCCAAGTCTCTTATCTGGGATTAGTCTTAATGCATTCCCCATTCTGGAAAAGACTACAGTGAAGCCTCATGGAGTACTTAAGAGTGCCAGCCTAGGTTCCCAACTCTGGCAACTCCATCAAAGAGGTTTAAACTCTGGAAACATCACTGGTTAGGCAAGCTGAACATTTTGCCAGGAGTTAGCCAGGAAAGAGCATGGTGAGCTCCCTAATCCCTTTCCCTCAGGTACTGGGTAGAACTGAGGACAGATGCCAAGACAAGTCAGATTGTTGCCATCTCTTAAGAGGCAGACCCCCCAGCTTCTAGAGTCCTGTCCTAGAAAGAAGAAGAAATTCTCTGAGAACTGGCAAGATGGCTTAGTGAGTAAAGGTTCTTGCCACCAAGCCTGACAACCTGAATTCCATTCCCAGGACCCACAAGGTAGAAGTGTCTAATGTGCAGATTGTCTAATGACCTCCAAATGCATGTGCACGCTCACACACACACACAACTGAAAAATAGAAGAGAAAGAAGAAATCCTTCCCTGACCACCAAACTGCTTTCTCAGCTCTCCATCGCAGATGGGTTCCCCAAGAGGCCAGAGGAAGCACAGTCAGCGCTAAATTCAGGCAAAGATGGAACCTCCAGTGACGTCCCCTTTCCTTCCTGTACTCATGGGGAGGAAGGCACAGTATATGTAATGTCCAAGAAGGATTCCATGGCTGCAGTGTCTCAGTCACTGGTCCTGTCTACCAAGAGGCAGGAGGCTGCTTAGAGCTACACCTGACAAGGTTCATCCTGCCTAGTGATTCAACATTCCTGAGAAAAATGGAGCCTGGCCTCCAGAGCAGCACTTCTCAGTCAGACTATGGCAGATTCTCAGCCCCAAGCCAAAGTTCAGCTTGCAATGTGGCCCTTCCTGCAGCACAAACCCACACACATGCTCAGCACAGGGACCAGGAGTTGAGGCTGCAGCTGAATGGTGGCTTACTCCCCTTCCCCTGCCTGGGCTAGGTAGAAGGTTAAAAGGCAGCCAACCCGAATGCCTCAGCCCGCATCTGCTGCTGCTCCATCCTGAAGCACAGGCTTTCTGGACAGTAGGTAGGAAGGACCTGAGATTTCCACTGGCCCACAACTCTCCTACTACTCTGTATGTAAATCTAGCTTGGTTTTGAGATTTGGGGTTTTTGTGTTTTTCATTTTGTGAAGACAGTTTCAGCAGCCTAGAGCGTAGAATCCTCCTGCCTCAACCTCTCAAGAACTGAGATCACAGGTGTACACCCCCTGCTGGTTTCCTGGGCCTGTTTTGTTTGTGCAGTTATAAACTTACTTAGGATGTTACTAACTGGAATCTCATCAATGCAGAGCCTGTCTCCCTCTCTGTCTCAGGACGGGCTCTACAGGGAGGGGCCGGGAGTGTGAGCCAGGACAGCTGCCCCTTCTGCTGCCCCCAGACCCAGCAGGACTGCAACATCTCTGCTCCAGTCAGGGTCATCCTCAGCACCTGTTCTCTCAGGCACTCATACCAAGTGACGCTTCTCACAAGCCCTCCCTGTCTTTACAAACATCCTGACAGAAGAAAAGCAGCTTAAATCACTGCTCTCTTTGTTTCGCCCTCAGCTCCAAGCAGCCAGCAGAGGTGGTCTCTAAGGGGAGGACAGGAGGGGGCCAGACAGCAGTGAGCCAAATTCCTCCTGCCCAGACACCACATGCACACCGTGGTCAGAAGCTGCCTAGCTAACAAGAACAAGGTCGAAGTTCTCCCTGTGACATCTAAGGGACGATGGCTCCCAGAAGCCAGAAAACAGTAGTTCAGACAAACTTCTCCATCTTTTTTTTTTTTTTTTTTTTTTTTTTTTTTTAGACAGGGTTTCTCTGTGTAGCCCTGGCTGTCCTGGATCTTGCTCTGCAGACCAGGCTGACCAGGCTGGCCTCGAACTCACAGAGATCCACTTGGCTGTGCCTTCCAAGTGCTGGGATTAAAGACATGCACCACCACCGCCTGGCCTCTCTTAATTTTTGCTGAACAAAACATATGATGGTGTCAGCTGAAGAAGGGGTCTAGTCAGACAATGAATGGGTCTGAACAAATTTCAATAAATTAACACACTTCGGCTTCCACAGCCCCACATTCTACGAAGACTACTTCCTGCAGGAGTTTAGAGAACTTGGGAGCTTGAGTGCTGAGAATGTGAAGGCAAGAGGACCTAAGTCACTGTCACAGATGAAAGGGACGTTACAAAACTCCCAAAAGTTGGACTGTAGTTTTCCTGTGTGTCAAGCTCAAGCCTGGCACACCATAAGGGGTCATAAAAATGGTGAAGTGAACATGTGATACAGGTCAGCCTGGCTAAGTTTGGCAAATAGATAGGGACAGCTGAGAGCTAACAGATGACTTGGACTTTACCCCAAGAGCACTCTAGGCCAGCCAAGATTTCTGACAGGACTTCTCAGGTCCTGTACAGTAGCGTTAAGTCAGACAGATATCAAGGCCTGTGGCCATCACTTAGACTAGCCTTCTGCTGTGCCCTGAATGCATCCCCAAGCCTATAAGAGGGAGAGACTAGCACCCACATCCAGGGCTGCTGGAAAGATGATGCATAAGAGAATGGCCCCTAGAAACACTCAGCAATGCAAGAGGGGTGGGGCTTGCCCCCATGAAACCTCCCGTAAAGTAAGTGGTTCCTCAACCCTTGGCCAGACACCCTTCACCCCAGCTTCCCTGGACCTTATCCTCCCAAGTCCCTCATTTGAAAGAGGAAGCCTTTCACTAGTTTCCTGGAACAAGAGCTAGTTTCCTAGAAGACTCATGATGTACTGTCAACAGCCCCAACTTTGAAGTC
Source organism: Peromyscus nudipes (assembly GCA_902168325.1). Taxonomy (NCBI): domain Eukaryota; kingdom Metazoa; phylum Chordata; class Mammalia; order Rodentia; family Cricetidae; genus Peromyscus; species Peromyscus nudipes. The sequence goes on from CABHPH010106894.1 coordinate 11,631, forward strand.
TCTGGAGATGGTCCCGATGCCATTGACTGAAGAAACCATCACCATCCAGTAAATCTTCCCCCACCAAAACCAATCACAGCCCCTTCAAAAGCAATAATAAAAAAGACTGACTCTTCTTTGAGAGACCCACATCCATGCCCTGGGGTTTTTTGTTGTTGTTGTTGTTGTTTGTTTGTTTTTTCTGAGCATTGCTTTTAATCCTCATGCTTAAAGTTTATATTAAAATACTTTTTAACAAATCCTGACTCTGCTTCATTAAGTTAAATTAAAAATATGAAAGGTCCTATACATGAAGCATCTTGAAGACCTCATTCCCTTGCTTCCGTTTTGAAGTCTCTCTCAGGAAGGGGAAGAAGTGATTCAGTTGCAAGGGGGAAGGGGCAAGAACGGGGCAGCTGACAACAAAACCAGAGTTGAGTTCCTTTTAAAAATCAGGCTGCAAATGCTAGAGGTTTGTAAATTGGCATCATTCATGACCACAGAGTCTGAGCAGCCAGAGAGCAATGTGATGACTAGGAGAGCAAGCAGGGTGAGGGAGGCCACCCACAGCCTCCTCAAGCCTGGAATGCTTCCGACAGAGCCACCTGAAGGGGACACACACAGACCTATGAATAGAAGCAAAGGGCTGGCGCAGGGCTCAGGTTACAGATTTTCAGAGGACGATTGCAACTGAAGGATTTAAGCTAGTCAATGATTCAGGATCACAGCTCCAAGTGATATCTGCCTTGAGCCTGCCTAGAGCCACAAAGGCTACAACACAAGCCTTCCCAAAAGAGAGGTCTGTTTATGAATGGCAGCAAAAGAGGCATGACTAGACCACCTGGGATTTCACATGGACTCTCAGCCCAGAGTCCAGGAAGGTTTGGCTGGAGAACTCAGTACCCAAAGAGAGAATGATTACATCCAGCACCTCTCCGTACCTGACAGTAAACTCCAGAGTAAATGTGACCACTGCTTAGTGCAGGCGCAGCATCAGGCAGCTGGACTAGGAACAGGTGAACAGAGGGCAGCAACCTGCTGCAAGGACCAGGTGTTAGAGCTGGAGGGGATTCTCACCACATGCTACTTGCTACCTTATCCAGCTGTGGGACTGCACCGACCACCACCAGAAGGGACAACCTGAACTCATCCTGTAACTCCAGATCAGCCTGAACTCATCCTGTAACTCCAGATCAGGGCATTAGACAGAAAATGTTTCCTAAACAGCCCTTGGAAAGGCAGTCAATTCCAGGGCCCGGGTAGGAAATACACAAACAGCATCTTGTGCCAAAAAGTAAAGAAATGCTCAAAAAACAAAATCAGAAAACCTCACAATGACGGTGTGTGTGTGTGTGTGTGTGTGTGTGTGTGTGTGTGTGTGTGTGTGTCAAAGGGAGCTGAAAGAGCAGCCTATGGTCAAAGACAAAACAATGTGAGGAAGAAATGTAGATTACAAACCAAAGTGTAAAATTAAGTATCTGTGAGCCAATACCAACAGATGAATAATTGAAAATAAATGAGAGAATGCATCAGGGGACTTAATAATTCATGTAGCTACTCCACCCTCTAAGAGGGGGGCTTGACCTGCCACTCTTCAGTGTGAACTAAACATAATGACATTCTTCCAAAGTAAACAAATAAACGGGACAACTTTAGAGTGAAGAGACCCCAGCCTGGGGTCAGGCTGACACTGACAATGGTCAATCACACTGATTCTGTGTGCCTTGATACAACGGGATGCAAATGGTACTTTCTACTGGAATCTTCCCCCTAACCCCTACCACTCGTAACCTCAGTCTACTTATGAGAAGAATGTCCAGCATCCCATAAACGATCTGGTTGGTGACCTCAAAACCACCAACGTCACTGAAGACAAGTGCAGTCTATCAAACTACCTACCTAGAGTAGTCTACAGAAGTGCGACATCCAAATGCAGCCTGGGCTCTTGTCACAGAAACAGGACAATCAGGTCTAATCCACAGAAATGTGGATGGAGCATGGACTTTCATGCATTGACACTAATGTAACATGACACTAACAGGGGAACAGGGTCTGAGGCTTGTGAGGAGACTCTGTACTACCCTCATAATTGTCCTAAGACTATTCTGAAAAGCTCACATAATGGGGGAAAATGGGAGGGGCAGGGGCTCATCCAGAAAGCAGATGAGATTTGAGGCCTGCTATCCTCACAAACTCACAGTTTTGAAGACAAGTTAACCAACAGGGAGCAGGGATAAGAAGAGCTGGTGGAAGTCAGACCAACAGTCCCCAGGTGAGAGAAAGCACACCCCAAACAGGGCAGGCTAAGCCTAGAGCAGGGAGCTTAAAGGTCACGCAGGTTGGATACCATCAAGCAGGGCTGCCCTCCATACCTTTCTGTTTTGGTGACAGGGAATAGAACCAGAGCCTCAAAAATGCAAGGTAAGCACTGGACTACTGAGCTATACTTCAGAACTGCCAGTGCTTAAGACCAACATCACTCTGCGCAGACATGCAAAATAGCACCCACTGACCAGAGTAAAATTTAACCTCACTGATCCCTGCTAAGTGCTGCCTGGGTGGGCTTTGTCTCATCACACACAACTGCAGAAAGTGTAAAATAGTCTGTCCTGCTACCAGATTTACTCTCTGGAGAAGCAGGTGGGGTTGAGGGGGCTCTGCAGCCAGCCAGAGCCACGCCCACCTTCTCCTGCTAGAGCCTACACAGGAAATGGTGATTTAGAGAGCTCTACCGTCTGGAAATTGGTTCGTACCCTACCTGATTTGCATTATCTGCCTGGTAGCAATTATTCTTCTTACCTGTTTGCTCTGCTATCTATGTGTGAACAGCTGAAGATAGGGCTCAAGCTTGGAATGAGCTGGGGCTAGGTTCAGATCCCAGCTTTACTTGGACAAACTCAGTTTGGGTAGGGGAGTGTTAAGTAGGCAGACAGGGACTTCAGGGCAGGGCTCCATGTCTGTGCTTTCCTTTAGCAGCTGTAGTGAGGGCCTCCTATGCTGGACATGATCTATCTGAGATAGAAAGAGCAAGGAACCAGCACTGATGTAGAGAGGAGCTGGTACCTCCTCAGGCTAAAGGGAAGCTTCACAAAGACTGACTTGCAAGTCAAGTCTTGAAAGAAACTAGGGAAAGCAGCTTCTAGGCAGGTGAGGTGGACAGAGTATTCTAGGCAAAAGGAACAGTACACACTTAGTCTAGAGAGAAGAGGCTATCGTGCATAAGGAGAATATTATCCATAACGAGGAATGAGCACAAACTCCTGCCTGCCACTCAGAGAACAGTTCTCACTGGAACATGGGCCTCCCTCCAGTGGCGTGAGGACGAAACTGAGTATGCTCAGAGCTCAGAAGAGTGCCTGGAACATGTCATCAAAACTCTGTAAACTGAGCTTTTAGCCAGGAGTGGTGGCACATGTCTTGGAGGTAAGGACAGGTGGACCTCGGAGTTCAAGGCCAGCCTGGTCTACAGAGTGAGATCCAGGACAATCAGGGCTGTTACACAGAGAAACCTTGTCTTGAAAAACAAAACAGAAAAATAAGTTTAGTTTATTTTTAACTGGTATCACTGCCCCTGTGTTCAGGAGATGCAGTAGTTTGAAAAGCAATCAAACTTTTTTATATGCCATGCTCTCGATAAAGAGAATGCCCTTAAAAGATTGTTCCAGAGTTCTTTTTGTTTTGTTTGAGATAGGATCTTGCTAAACAGTGGGCTGGTCTCAAACTCATGATTCTCCTTCCTCAGCCTCCCAAGTGATAGAAAAAGGCAAAAGCCTCCTCATGCATGCTAGGCAAGTGGTCTAAAACTGAGCTACAGAGCCTGAGCTCATGTTTTATATTTACAGACAGGGTCTCACTAAGTTATTCAGGCTAGTCTCCAACATGCTATGTAATCCAGGCAGGCCTTGAACTCAGGATCTTACTGCCTTAGTCTCCCAAGCTGACAGGATTACAATGGGCTCTGCCAAGGACTTGAAAGCATTATAACCTACATTTCGGGACATCCTCGTCTATAATCTCTGCCCACAACAAACGGCTCTAACGAAGGACCCTGACTCAGCCATGGCTGATCAGAAACCCTGTGCTCACCTCTCAGGAAAGAAGTCCTGGCTCAATTTTTTTTTTTTTTTTTTTTTAAGGTACAAGAGCGTGCATGGTGATGCACACCTTTAGACCCAACATTCGAGACAGAGGCAGGAGGAGCTCTTTGAATTCAAGGCCAGCCCTGTCTACATGGTGAGTTCCAGGACAGCCAGGGCCAAGTAGAAAGACCCTGCCTCAAATCTAAATAAATGCAGTGATTCCTAATGGGACAATCATGGTGATTGCTTTGCAGTTTCTTCTGTTTTGTCTGTCTTTCTTTTTTGAGTCAGGGTCTCACTATGGCCCAGGCTGCCCTTGAACTCATAGAGATCCTCCTGCCTCTGCCTCGCAGGTGCTGGGATTAAAGCCATGAGCTGCCATGCCCAGCACTGCTCCTGTGAGACCCTGACTCAAAAAAGACAGACGGACACCTGCCCACCAGAGGCCATTTTGTGAGGATCTGTTGTTCTTGGCACTGGACTGGCCCCTTTACCTTTTGTTTCTAGATCTGCAAGAGATCTAGTATTCCCATTTTATGGAAGAAACAGGTTCAGCGAGGCCAAGTTACCTAACTGGTAAGCAAGAGACTAAGGATGGGAACGCAAGTCCCTGAGTCTAAGCCTCTAATACTTTCTACCTACACTGCCCTTCTGACTGTTGAGCAATAGTTCCAAAAAGAGTCAGTCTCATGTAACCCAGGCTGCCTCCAACTTCCTACGGAACCGAGGATGACTTTGAACTCTGATCCTCCAGCCTCCATCTCCCAAGCACTGGAATCACAGATGTATCTACAAGCTTATACAGTGCAGAGATGTGTCTCTTGCAGGCTAACCAAACGCTCACCAACTGAGCTATATCCTCAGTCCATTAAAAAGGCTCTTTCCGAGCCAGTGAGATGACTCAGCAAGTAGAGGTGCTTGCCCCCAAGCCTGCAGACCTGAGTTTAATCCCAGGACCCACCGGGTGGAAGTAGAGAACTGGCTTCCACACGCTGTCCTCTCACGTCTTCATGTGCACAATGGTGCGTGTGTGCACATACACAGACAGGAAATAAACGAGTACATGCAGGTTCTTTGAAGGAATGCTCGCTTGGTGGTGCTCAGTTTGAATTTGTGAGTTTGAAGCTGGGCACAGTGGTGGACATGTTTAATCTTAGCACTTGGGAGGCAGTGACAAGTGGATCTCTGTAAGTTCAAGGCTAGCCTGGCCTACAAAAGCAGTTCC
>CABHPH010106897.1:0-12519 GCA_902168325.1 Peromyscus nudipes
AAAAAGCAGTATAACTCAATAGAAGCATTTTATTGGGTTCTATTAACCTGTTTAACCTTAAGCTTTAACCATGACAGGAGTTTCATTTCATGTTGGAACCCACCCACATACCTAGTGCGATATTGAATTTTAATTAGTGCATTCCAGGTCTTGATGTGGAATAGAGTCTTCTCAGCTTCAACGGAGAAGAATTATACACCGATGTCCTTAGGGCCTTGTTCTGTATTTAATGAAACAGTTTAATATCAGGGTTGGAGGAACACATTTTGAATCAGGATACTTGGACAAACTTGCAGACCGTTAGTAGGTAATGCCTGAAGCTGATAACACACTTTATAACACCGTGTCTTCTTCGCTCTTGTTCTGAAACACCGTGTTGACATTTTTACCTTATAAATCACAGAGTAACAGGCTTTTCCGTTTGCAGTGTAATCCAGCTTCATTATTTTACGTTTTCAAGAGCTTTAGAAGGAACTGAATAGAACTGCTTGCCTTTATTAAGCATTGAACCAGATGAAACCTCCTGATGGGACACTGTTGTACCCAACTTGATCTTGTTTTGGCCAAACCGTCCCCCCTGCCCCCAACCCCACCTCAGCCTGTTGAGCAAAGTAAAGTGCTCTTCTGAGCTCTTGTCCCTTCCCTCTTGATTATGTTATCTTAAGAATTGCCAAGTGATCACTATAAATTTTTTTAAAATCCCCTTTCTACTCATATGAGAATGATTTTTAATTTTGACACTTTAGATATAAATGATGCAAATTACTTGTAGTTAGGAAACTATACTTATATACTTATATCTGTTAGTTGAAACATTTTCTTCTACTTTAGTTTAAAATTTGAATTTAATAATTATTTTTCAGTTTAAAAATTACTCAGATTCATCTTTTTTCTTGAGACAGGGTCTTATCTAGCCTAGGGTGTGGAATTCACAGTGTGTCTGAGGCTGGCCTTGAACTCCTTATCTTCACACCTCATACTTTCTACTATGCCAGGATTCTAGTGATTAGTCATATTCATTAAAAAAAGCATTTTTATTTTAATTTTTAAAAATTATGTATGTGTTTTGCATGTGAGTGCAGGTGTCTACAGAAGCCAGAGGGGTCACATCTCCTGGAGCTGGAGTTGTGTGGATGCTGGGAACTGAACCTGGGTTCTCTGTAAGAGCAATACGTGTTCTTAACCCATGAGCCAGCTCTCCTGTCCCTGTAGCAGGAATCTTAAAAAGTTCTTATTAATAAAAACAAACCTGGGGCCAGTTATTGGGGTGAATACTGGATGATCAGAGAGACAGAACAGGCCACAGCTAACCTCGCCTGGCCAACTTCTCAGCTTATTCTCTTTCCTCAGACTGGAAGCCTCTGAGTCCTCATCCAGAATGGGTCTCAGCTGAACTGCTGCTCAAAAGCCTGAAAGCTTAACCAGCCAAATACTTAACCAGAGAAACTGGCCAGGTGAGGTTAGCTGTGGCTTGTTCTGTCTCTCTGATCTTCCAGTGTTCACCCCAATAACTGGCCTCAGGTTTGATTTCATTAAGACTTGTTAAGATTCCTGCTACACCCTGTCATTCATATTCTTGAATCAGGTAGTCTGTGTCTCCAGAAGATTAGTTTATCAAGAGTTTTAGGGTTATGGTATGTATGACTTTGATATTCAGTAGGAAGAGAGATCTGTGCATGAACAGTAATCTACATCACTGTCCCCAGTATTACATTAAAAAAAAAAGTGAGCTTGAAATGCAGGAACCCTGAGGTCCTTGTTGGGTAGGGTGGGGTTTTTACATCTCTCACAGCGCAGCGTTTGGTGTAGACATAGTAAATACTTGTTGCTTCTGTGTTTTGTCTTGGTAGGTGCTTTTTGAAAGATGGCCACGTGTTTTTAATCTGTATGGTTGGTGTCAGTACAGTGGATACTCTGTATAAACGCTTTGTCTTGTTGGTAGATGAGTTCCTGGAAGTCCCAAATTATGATTTTAGTAAACTTGAAACTACTGATTCACTTTGTGTTGAACCAGTACTGAAAGAGAGAATACCAAGGTATATAATAGAAAAATTGGGGGAAGAAGTATTAATTTTGTTCTTTAATGTAAAAATTTCAGAGTACAGTTATATAAATGTGGTGATAGAATATACCTCCATCATATGAGAGTAATGTGAAATTTCTACTGGAGCAAAGTTTGATAACCATGAATTGAGCAACCTTTAATTGTTATCATAGGCCATATTTTAAAGTGTTGGTTTCATTTTATAAGGATGCATTCTTCAGCCTGTAGATTGAATAAATAACATGATTTGGGAGTTTGGACTACTTTGTTAGGCTATCCTAGAATGATATTTTAAATGATCCAGTGTTCTATATGTTGGTGGTAATTATTAAAACGTAATGGATCTTCTCTTTCTTATATGCTTATCCTTGGCTTTTTCTTTAGTAGATCACACTAGTGTTTGTGTATTAAAGCAAAACAAAATAAGAAACATGTCAAGATTTCTTTTGCTAAGTAAAGTAACTTTTTCCATTGAAACTGATAGAATCTGGGCCACCGAATGCATAGCCAGGCCAATTCCATAGAGTGATTACTATTTGAACATGTGAAGTTCTATATCATAACCTTTACAGAGATACTTTCTTTGAACTACATTCCTTTTTTTCCTACTGATAATATTATCAAAAGCAAATTTATAGTAGAGTAGAATGGTGCTTAATTACATGAAACAGTCATCTTGCATCCATCTATACGGGTTCTTCACTCAGCCCCAGTCTTCTTGGACTACCCACTTTCAGGTTAGTCCCTTTTACACAGATAATTAGGTAAATATACTCCCCACCCCATTGTCCCGAAAAATCTCTTTTGGTAGGAGCCAGAGTTGTATCTTGATCATCCATTCTTCACAGAAGTATGATATTACGCTATATATACCCTTGGCATGTACTCTGTGTGCATGTGAGAGTTTATTTTTAAACACATTTCTTATCGTAGCTTTACAAATGTATGACATAAACATCTTGAAGTATGTAAGAAATATACAGAATATTTCAAGTATAGTTACAGAGGGAATTAGGATATAAAATGAGATAAGAGTTAGTAAGAATATATAGGTCTCCCCTCCTCCTTGCGAGATTATATTTAAGCTATTTGAACAAATGATAAATTTTTTGAATACTTGTCAAAAAAGTCGTCAGGACTTCTTTCCTTCTTTCCCTCCCTCCCTCCCTCCCTCCTTCCTTCCTTCCTTTCTTCCTTCCTTCTAGATCCTCTGTGGAACTAGAACATTTTCTTTGCTTAGGCACCAGGAGCAGGTTGACCAGCTTCCTTCCTTCTCTATGTCCTTCTCTACATAGGAAACTGAGGCCTGTTTGCATCCCTAGATAGTTAAGGTCTTGGCAGAACCAGGATACTGTGTGTGATACCATCTTCTAGATTCATACTCACTGTATTGCTCTTTAGATACTGAAATGTGGATTCTGTCACTGTTACCATTTGTAACACTTTTGAGATTCAACTTTTCATATGCATCAGAAACTCTAGGACATCCAGGATCTATCCAGTTATGACTCAGAATCCATTCCTGGCTGGCCTTTAGTTAGGTTCTCTACCACTGTGTTAGTGGAGTAATGAATTCTTTTTGTCCATTTTGAATGGTGGCTAACTGTTTTCAAGTGTTTGACTTTCTGCCCTTCTGGTCTCTCCATTTTGAGCTTTCTTTTGAAAAGGTGTTCATCATACATTTCTGTAGTATGACTATTTCCTGTCTTTTAGGCTGTGTATACCTTAAGAGTGAGACTGGATCTCATAGCGAGTTATTAATTTGGTTAAATACACATCTATTCTAATAGTAAGTTCTGTATTATTGTTGGAGGAGGGACAGTGTCCATAGAAAATTCAGAATTCATTTAAGAAGTTTAGACATTTTATTGCCAACATTAGTACTTGGGAAGTTTCATATTTTAAATTATAAATATCCGTATGAAAAATGACTTCAATCATCTTACAGACATTTACTTAAGGCACAAAAATTTTACTATATTGAATTGTAAGGCATTGCACATTTCAATGTGTTTTGAGTTTGATAAATATTATATATTATTTTATATTTCTTACACATAGAAATTTTATGGCACTATAAAGAAGTGAGTTTAATGACCCCATTTTTGTTCATTAGTAATTATATACTAAAGAGTAAATTCTCATTACAAGGCCCTTAAATTACTGCCTATAAAAAGAGAGACCTCTTTGATTTTGTTCTCCATACAATTCTAGTTATTGTATTGAGGGAAGTCATCAAACTCTTTAGTAGTCTAAACCTTTAATTTGGTTTGAGAACAGCAGTCATATATTGAACTCCCAAATTGCCATCTCTTTAACAAGCAATGCAAACACTCTGTATTAAAAAGGTAATGACCATAACTTTTCTTGAAGGGTTTCTTGTACTAATTTTTTAAAGAGGACATTTGAACTAAATTTCCCGCAAAAGCCCAAATCTCCTACATTTAATGATAGTAGAGTACATGTGTATGTGTAGAAGGGAAAGATGGCAATTTTTCTAGTGGTATCTTTAAGTGGACAATTTGCTGATTATGTTGAGGTAAACATTTTACAACTCTAAAGGAAAACTTCAATTATCTGAATGAAACGAAGTATGTAAAATTAATTCAGATAAATGGGGGAACTCTTACTGTAAATGATGCATGTTAAGAGATATGACCTCAATCTTCACCCTCCCCCCCCTTTATGTTTGTCATTTGCTTTTGCATTACAGAATTGTGATTCTTCTTAGTCACACTAGGAGTTATTGATGGGAGGAAGTAATGTTGATCTATAGTTTTTTTAAAATCTCGCTTTCCCATGATCTGGAATGATGTTCTGTGTCATGAGTTCATCTCTGTTTTGTACTGCCTTCTGTTTTAGTGGTATCCCAGAGCCTTTCATTTTGTCTGCTCCTCACCAATGTGTGTGGACTCTGAGACTATGATTTGGTTGAAATTAAACCCCATTCCTCTCCCATTCACGATGCTTATGCTTCTTAAAAGTTGGGTTTCAATAATTATATTGAACTGGTTAACTCTTTAATTCTTTCCCTCTCTATGTCTTTAACAACTGTTTTGTAGTGTACACCCTTAAAATAGAAACAAACCTCAGGGCATGACTCCTGACCTTTGTAGATTCTAACTTGAAATGGAAATTTTACTGATTGCTTGGGGTTTAGGAAAATGACTTCTCTTGCAGTTGACTGAGGTTTGCAGTACTCTTGATTTTGAAAGCTATTGTGTAATTTCTAGATGGCCCCTCTAGCTGTGATGATATTATCTTCTAAGCTTTTTTTTTTTAATGTAAACAACTCACATAAGTGTGTGCTGACATTGTATAAGCCACTTCATTACTTCATTCATTCTTTAATGTTACCTATAGGTCCTTTAATTTGAAGCATTTGAGAACATACTTATTTTCAACATGTTCTTTTTTTATTTGTTGATTTTTAAGATGCAAGATGAGTCATATCTTGATTGATTTGGGTAGAGTGTGGTATCAGCAAGAGCTGTATCAACTTTGTGAGCAATTGGTGAGTCATTGAGACTTTCATTTATTTATTTATTTTTTCCTTTTTTTTTTTTTTTTTTTTGAGGCAGGGTTTCTCTCTGTAGCTCTAGCTGTTCTGGAACTCACTCCTAGACCAGGCTGGCTTTGAACTTGGAGATCCACCTGCCTGTGCCTCCTGAGTGCTAGATTAAAGGTGTATGCCATTACCACTGGCTGAGACTTGCTTTAATAGATCTTGATGTATGACCAAAGATTTTGGTCTCAAGAATCAATCGAGTCTGATTTTGATTTTTATACAGTATAAGCTTTAGGCCTTGGGAGGAAAGTAGCATTTAACTTGCTTGAATTTCAGTTTCCTCGTGTTTGAAATGGGCATAATATCATGTAGCAGTTAAAAAATTAATAACAATATTTGATGTATTAATTCATGATCATATTTTAACAGTGTGAATTAATAAATCTCTAGTTTGAACACTACTTTAAATGGAAGCTATTTCCCAGTTGAAGATAGAAGCAGTTGAGTAACTCAAAACCTTTCCAAATAAAAATCTTGTTCAGATGACTTTAACATTATAGAAGGCTTGCTTGTTTAAGGGCAGGAGAGATGGCTAAAGCCATTAAAGGTTAGGCTCACAACCTAAAATATTAAATTATAGAAGGCATAAATTATCAGTCTATTTATATACACATAATGTACTAATCATTGGTATAAGGAGGCAGAATATGTTGTTTTTACAGTGTAGATGTCCCCCCAAAGGGCTCGGTTTCTGAAGTGGTGCTATTAGCAGGGGTTGTGGACCTTTAAGTGATAAGGCCTAATATTGCAAGGTATTAAAGGTTACTGGAATCATGAGACCCTGGTCTCATAGTATCTGTTTCCTGACTTGAGATGTATTACCTCCAGTTTGCTCTTTCACTATGATATGCTTCCCTAGCAGAAGTTTTCATCCATACTAAAGGTAAGTTATCGAGTACTTAAGGTAAGTACTTAGATATGCATAGTACTTGTTTATGTCTGAATCTAAGGTAAACCAGTAGCTTTCATTGTGACCTTGAACAAAAGACTTTCTTTGCATCTAATCTAGATTTTTTTCATTTATTCATAGCTAATGAATAGAGATATAAGAGGATTAAATGAGATAATGTTTGTATATGAAGACTCAATGCTGCTTGCTGTTATTTGTATTACTATTAAGTTTCAGAACAAATGAGAGCATTTTGAGTTAAAATCAAAACGTCAATACAGACACTTGGTACACTAATTGTATAGGTACACTAATTGTAAATAGGTACATATTTACTGTGAATTTGAGGATGTTACTTTATCATTTATAGCCTTCTGTTTTTTCTTAAGATGATAGTTCTCGGGGGCTGGAGAGATGGCTCAGCCATTAAAGAGCACTGGCTGCTCTTCCAGAGGACCTGGGTTCAAACCCTCGAACCCATATGGCAATACACAACTGTCTGTAACTTCAAAATCTGACATCCTCACACAGACATACATACAGGCAAAACAGCAATGCTCATAAAATAATATAAATAAATAAATTTAAAAAAAGACAGGAGTTCTCAAGCCAGGCAGTGGTGGTATATACTTTTGAACCCAGCACTAAGGCAGAAGCAAGTGGATCTCTGAATCAAGGCCAGGCTGGTCTATGGAGTGAGTTCCAGGACAGAGAAACTCTGTCTTGGGAAAAAACCAACCAACAAACAAACAAGATAGTAGTTCTCAGAATGTGATATATCTACTTGTCAGCAGGTATCTTTTGCAGATGGGGGACAAAAAATTAGAACTATTATCATAGTAATAAACTTTTTGCCTTTTTGACCTGACATTTATCTTGTGGTTTAAAAACAAGAAGGAGTAAGTTTGTGGACATCTTAATAGAAATTAAATTCCAGTGACACCAAACTGTACTAGTAATTGTATGTGCCTTATGTGACATGTGCATTAAAAAACACTGAAAACAGCAAATATCCAGCCATCTTTACTTTAGAAGGTACTTGAGGAAGAAATAGCAATGAGATTGTAAGATTTTAACTTATTAATCTTTCTTTTAATATTTTGTTCCGATAAAATTGGAAAGATACAAAAGGCAGCTCTGATTTATATCCAATGTATATTTGTCTAGAGAAAACAACAAGCTCTCATGCTTTTTTTCTGAGTTATCAGTAAAACTAGTCACATTTTCTATATGAAATAACACTTCTACTTTAAAGAGTGAATAAAAAAGAAACTATGATGATTTAGACTTAGTCATCTGTCAGTCATTTTCTTGAAAATAAAGAAGAGGACCTGCCACTCTAAGGGAACAGCTGTTCATGTTTGTTGCAAAGATAAAAATCAAAATTTTATATGAAAATTAAAATTTTAGAAAAACCTATGTTATTTGCTATGCTCTTTTCTGCTTTTCAATATTTAAGAAATTCTTCTGGTGCACAGTGATACTAGTGACTGTTTACTGCTGGATAATGAATTATGATATGTGTCCAGTAAATCAATGTCTTTCAAATGAAAAGTGTTACAAATAAGGAGTAAAGATCCTTTTATAAAGCAAGCGATACAAAATAATACAAAAAAGTTTCTCTATATTAAATTCTACATTATAACTAACCCTTAAGAAATTCCTGTTTGCCAAGTTTTGGTGTAGTAGCTTAAAAATTATCCATTACTATATGAACAGGCTATTAGTATTAACACATTTTTCTATGAGTTCTGTGAGGCCATTTTTTTTCACATAGCTCAGTCAAAACTATATATTATAGCAGATTGAATATAGAACCAGCTATGAGAATTCACTTTTCTTCTCATAATATTTGAATTTCAAATGATATTTGAAAAACTGTTATAACAGTATTATTTTCCTATTAAGCTTTTATATTTTAAAAGTTTCCATAACATGTGAAATTTATTTTGAATATTATGTATCTTATAGGTTTATGATGATTTAATAAATATTTAGTATCTTATTTTCTAATACAATAAATGTTGGTAATTTTAATACACAAAGTCTTTGGGAGTGATACAACAATTTTTAAGACTATAAAAGGAGTTTAGATACTAAGAGATTTGAGAACTTTCTTTTTTATTAAGCTCGTTGAGTGGTGTCTTAAAGATTTAGTCTATTTATTATTTCTTTGAATATGGACTTCATGCATCTAGTTTATTTCCCTAATTGTAAGGCTCTATGGTTATTGGATTTTTGTGTCATTTTTGAAATAGGCAAGGTTATTTATTTATTTTTTTGGTTTTTTTGAGACAGAGTTTCTCTGTGTAGCTTTGGAGCCTTTCCTGGAACTCACTCTGTAGCCCAGGCTGGCCTTGAACTCACAGAGATCCACCTGCCTCTGCCTCCTGAGTGCTGGGATTAAAGGTGTGTACCACCATCACCTGGCGAAAGATTTATATTTTTAAGATTGATGCCACCCAAGGTACTACTGAGTTGAGATAATAATTTCAGTTAATCTCTTCCTTCCTGATACCATGTGTGTGATTGTGAGCTCTGACATGAGTTTATGCTCAGAGATGCAGATAACCTGGGCCCTTTCAGTGGGTGGAGATAGCATTTGGTGAAGCAGACAACTAGCAATAGCAGAGAGAAAAAAGGAAATGTAATATTTAGCCTTTTGAGGCAGATACTAAAACAACTTAGAGATGTTTCAAGCTGAGTATTTTTAGATGGGAAATACATCAATATGTATAGATTTTGATTTTGTTATATTCTTACATTTGGAGTTTGTATGAACTGAGCTGAAGTAACAAGAGCAGGACATTTGTGAAGATTGAACTCTTAGGCTGAAGTTTGAAGGTTCAAATAAAAATAATTAAGAGGTGCTGTTGAGGCCAGGAGGGGTTGAAATATTTAGGTTGTAAAGCACCCAAAGAAATCCATATGTCAGAGTGGATGTTAGAGCATGTCTAAGAAGTGATGGTCAACATGCACACTAATGTAAAAAAATGTTGTTCAGCTCTGGAAAATGTAGAGGCCTCCAATATAGTTGGTACAGAGTAGAAATCCAGAACTAACAGCGCTTTGGACATGGAAGAGACCACTATTGGAGACTTGAAGTTGAGCTCTTCCTTCCTGTCCAAGGTCATTATTAAGTCCTTTGATTGATGCAAAGCTGAGCCCAGGGGAAGAGCTAAGGGAGTATAGCTGTCTACATTGGAGGGAAATACTTGTTAATCGAGTGGTTGGGAAGTAAGACGGAAACAACAGTTGATTCATTATTGTCGTTTATCTTAGGTTCTTAAAACAACACCCTGATGCTATTATAATGCCTACACCAAACACTTCTCTAGGCTAAGAGTTGGTAGACTTTTGTCTTTAAAGGACCCAGATGGTAAATATTTTGGGTTCCTATAGCAATCATTGTTGCTCAGTAAGAAAGCAGCTGTAGAGAAGTAGTGAAGGAACATGCCTGTCTTTTAGTAAGCATTATTTGTGGAGACTGAAAGTGGATTCCATATTGTTTTCACCTGTCACAGAATATAAGTTAACCTTTTCCCAATTCTTTAAAAATAGAAAACCCACTTTTAGGTTATACCTATATAAGAACAGGCAGCAGTGTTGATTTTACATATGTGTTCTAGTTTGCTGACCTCTGTTTTAGGAAAGAAATGTCTTATCAGTTATGATGATGAGAGCTTGGCAGTCCTGAAATAGATGTTCTCTAGGACAATGCTGTTAGTGATACTGTCTTCTAGGTGACACTGATGATAAAAATCCATTGAAGTATTTAGATGTGACATCTGCAGCAGGTTCTAATCATTCAGTTATGAGGCAGACTGGAAACTTGACAAGGATTGTCACCTACTGTGCAGAGAGAGCCAGAATCCATTACAGAAATTGTCTGGGTGAGCTGCCTGCTGGGGCCAGTGATGCACCGTTAGACAAAGATGGTGAAAGAGACAAGTTTGCCATATCTTTGGGATGACTAACTGAGTGTGGCACAAGTATGGCATTAAGCCATACGATTCCAAAAACTTTATGACTACATAAAAATAAAAATGAAAAAAAAAAGAGTAGTGGTGGTTAGTGTAGTTGAAGTAAATTTGATCTTTATTTGCGGAATGTGTATTGCGTTACCATTCTATAATGATATGTAGCAATTGCCTTGGTAATCTAACTTTAAAGATCCGGTTTTTATTCATGACACTTACATAGTTATTACCTTTTAGGGTTGAATTCTAAAGGGAAATGCAACAAAGAATGACAGCTGTTTACTAGACTAGGTTAGTTTAAGCACTATAATGTTTTTCTTTATTTTTATACATTTTAAATCAAAATATAATTATATCATTTCTTCCTTCCCTATTCTCCTTCCATACTCTCCCACCTCTCGAATGCCTTCCTCACTCTCTAATTGATAGCCTCTTTTTCTTTGATTATTATTGTTACGTGTGTGTGTGTGTGTGTGTGTGTATGTGTGTATGCATGCATAAATACTTAAATACAACCTGCTGAGTTCGTTTTGTTGTGAATATGGTTTCAGGGGTGACCACTTTGTATTTACTAACCAATTGGGCTCATGGCTGGAAGAGGCTAATTCTCCCTCTTTCAGCAGTCATTTATTGCCTGTAGTTCTTTGTCTAGGGTAGGACCAACCTATTGAAATTTTCCCTCTTCTGTGTTAGCTTGTTTATTGGTATTGTTATTGCTTGGGTTTTGTTTATGCAGCCATTTCTAGGAGAGACTGACAGCAGTCTTTCTAGTGTTCTCTGGCTCTGGAAATCTTTCTGATCCCTGCTTTGTGGGAGTTGTGATGTCTGGGCTCCCTGTGCATCATCTGCATTGTGTCCGATTATGGTTTTCCATTTACTTTACATTTACTTTAAAGAGAGGCTTCTTTGATGAGGGGTGCAACTTCACTTGTCTGTGGTATAGGGATGAGATTTAGAATGTAGTAAGGGATTATGCTAGTCTAGTAAAGTCGAGGCAGTGAATCGTCAGATCCTGTGGTATATGCCAAAGAGAGGTGTAGCTGGGTCCTCTGGTAGATTTATTTTTAGTTTTTGAGGATACTCTATACTGACTTCTACAGTGGCTGCACCAGTTTGCATTCCCATCAACAGTGAGTGAGGGTTTCTCCTTCTCCATGACTACACTAGCGTTTGTTGTCAGTTGTTTTGTTGATCTTAGCAATTCTGACTGGCTAAGATTTCAAAGTTACTTTAATTTGTATTTCCTTAATTGCTAAGGATGCCGAACCCTTTTTGAGGGGTTTCTTAGTCTTTTATTTTTTCTGTGGGAACTCTGTCTAGATCTTTAGCCCAGTTTTAGTTGGGTCATTTGTTTCTTGACTCTGGTTTTTGAGTTCTTTGTATATTCTGGAGCCTCAGTGAAATATATAGCCAGCAAATTAGCTCTCATTCTGTGGTTTTCCTCTTCACTTGATTGGTAATTTCCTTATCTGTACAGAAGCTGTTTATTTTCATGAAGTCCCATTTGTCAATTGTTGACCTTAATTCCTGAGCAAATGAAGTTATTTTCAGAAAGTTCTGTCCTACACCTAAATCTTGTAGGAAACTGCCCATTTTCTTTTTTTTTTTTCTGGCAGTTTTAGTGTTTGAAGTTTCACAATGAAGTGGTCCTAATTTTTGTTCAGGTGATAGATGATAGATACAGATCTAATTTCATTCTTCTGCATACAGTTTTCCTAGTACCATTTGTTGAAGATGCTGTTTGTTCTCTAATAAGCACTATAATTTTCTCATATAAATTTTACTTGGGATTCTTGAGAGTGTGTTGTCATGTAATGTATTTAAAGTATATTTGTATTTGCAAAAAGCTACTCAAGTTTTCTATAAAGATATCTCTGAGCCGGTTGGTGGTGCACGCCTTTATTCCCAGCACTGAGGCAAAGCCAGGTGGATCTCTGTGAGTTCGAGGCCAGCCGGGGCTACAGAGTGAGATCCAGGACAGGCACCAAAAGAACACAGAGAAACCCTGTCTTGAAAAACCAAAAAAAAAAAAAAAAAA